>JASANG010003291.1:34049-123988 GCA_030248215.1 Enoplolaimus lenunculus
TGCCTTCGAGCTAAATTTGCTATTTATGGAAAACGATGTTGTAAGCATGTGAGACATGCTTGTCCTAGTGCATATGCAATAAATGCAATGCACATTGTGTTGTACGGTCGACACATATAGTCAACGAAAAACACAGTTGGAGAGGCGGGCTATGTGCAGCAGTGGTAGAGTGCTCGCTTAAGGATCCATAGGCTGAGAATTCGATCCCCGATGTTTAAAGATCCACCAGACAGTATACTATATAGATTAATTACAATTTCTATCTGTTGCATTTTGCATACGCAAAAGTCCTCTTACTTAAACGAACTTACGTTTTACGAGATATTGCGTTCCTAATACTCGACCACTATTGATAAATTAAAATCTAGAATCCTCTAAATAATGTGACATGCGGATACATAAAGACAAGTAATAACCTCATGCTAATGCTGCACATCGGTAAAACGTTGATGCATATTAGTGCCTTCATTTGCAGAAGCGGTAAAACATTGAGGAACCATGACGCATGTGTATGTTGACGTTCTTGTAAGGCATAAAAACAGAAAAACTAGCAGTTGATTGTGAGGCGGCGTGGCTCAGTGGTTATCGCGCTGGACTGATAATTTGTCGACAGAGTTCGAAACCTCCTGGGAGCGTCCCTCATTTTCAGCTGCTGAGAACTCAGAACTAAAAACTTGTCGTACCCTAGCCTACCCAACTTATTACATGGTGAAAACGACTGGACAGCAATGGCAAACTGCCGTGGTAAAACCAAAATATATGTAAATTTGGCGGTGAAGGGTGGATGCATAAAGACAAGTAATAACCTGATGCTTATGCAATGAACATTCATTGTTCATCGTACCGCAAAACTACAACCTTTATCGTGCTATTCAAACGAACACTTTGCCTAACTACGTAATTAACTTAAAGATCGTTGGACATCAATACAAGAGGATCGATTGATCCACAAAGTTTCGCTGTTAAAGCAGAGACAGTTGTGATGCATATGCTTTACTGAGGCAGTTTTAAAGCGCATTTAAGTTTAGGCGAAGGCTCAGCCTTTGGGGTAAAATATGAGCTCAATAGCTTAAACTGATGCTTTAAAAACCACTTCAAGTTCGTTTTGGATATTTTCACTTCAGCAGAAGCATGGGTTACAGGATTACCAGCAGCCCCAGCAAATATAAAGACTTCCAAGTCGTCCAAGGTGTCATAGTGAAAATAAAGGCTAAAAATAGCTCCGGTAGTATCAACAATATATAAACTTGAAAGCTGTCCTGGCTGTCCCGACAAAAGCATAGGCATCAAAACTGTTCAAGTACGCCAACCAATACTTTCCTGGCAAAAATGAATTTAGAAGTATATTTAGTGTTGCAACTAAATGTGTTCGTCAGTCTAGAAATCTATCCGTAAACACTAAGCTATTTTTCACCATGTAGTATTTGTTGGTTGCGATAGGATTTCCAACTGAGTTATCGCGCTAGCTATTTGCGTAGTTTTACTAGTGTACTACGCTGTGTACTGCGTAGTTACTATGCAACGTGTATTACATGCTGAGCGTTTTTATGTGTGTGCTATCTGCTTTGCACTCGGGTATTCCGTCGTGCAATACCCGACATCACCCTTTTTAAAGTTGTTCGTATCCTGACCGTTGTGAGTGTACGCGATGTAGCTTATGTATGTGCAAAGTGTGTAACGTTAAGACACATGCCTACTCGTGCACATATAGCACCAGAGGAAATTATGATATGGGCCGCGTGGTGTAATGGGTAGCGCGCTAGACTCGCTAACGAGAGGTCCGAGGTTCAATTCCCCGCGTGGCCATATGTTTCGTAGAAATTTAGGGAAAAACCATGTATATTCGCAGTACTTCGAGGAAAGGGGTCGTTCCGACCGTGCAGTTCTGACAACCGTCACACACTTTTATGAGCTCACCGTGCGGCTGTATGCCCCTGCGGTTCCAACCTGGTCGCCATGTACGGTTGCGCGGCCTTAAACCGGACCAACGCTGTAACTGAGCTATCGCGGCACTGCTTTAACTATTTGTGTTAGCTTTTATATGTGTTGCATACTGGTGTACTACGTTTTTGGGTATTCTATCGTGCAATACACGATAATGCAAAGTGTAAGCATGTGAGACTGTCCTGGTGCATATGCAATAAATGCAATGCGCCGACGAAAAACGCAGTTGGACAGGCGGGCTGCGTAGCGCAGATACACCGGAATATAAAGTTGTTGCAATCGGCGGCGCGGTGTATTGGTAGCTTGCGTAACTAGTGTGTAAGAGATTGTGCGGTCTTGTGGACGGCAGTGTTATGCCAATGCTAAGTACGTAGTAGAAACAATAAACAAACAATTGACAGTATGTTCAAATAAATCAGGAACTGTGGTGTCTGTTGCCGTTGTGTTTCAAAAAGTGATTGACACGAACTGTTCTCGCGAAATGATAGCTGTTTAAAAGGTTTTTAGGGTTGAAGTCTTCGAGTTTGTAATGATTTAATGCAGGAATCTTAACGATTCTTTTTGCATACGCAGGTATTAAAATTGGGATCGGCATCGGCAAAATTTCAAAATAAGAAATAACAGGTATCGGTAAATATTTTATATTTTGCTGTTATCGGCAACTCAGTAATTGCATTTTTCAATAAGTAGGGCCTACGTAGTAATTTCTAGCTATTGCCAGTGTAGTCACCGTTTATCACATTCCTCTGATGTCGATTACTCGGCACAAATTGCGCAGAAATTCAAGTTCGTCTGAAGATAGCGGTGGGACGACGTTTAGCAACACAGCAGGTTCGTATACGTAATACATATATACATATTTAGCAGCTGTATTTTTATGACCGCTGGATCTGTTCCCAATATCCGCTCTCTGAAAAATAACTGAGTTTTGGACCCGACTTTGACTGAGTTTGTACTCTAATTCAATTTTTGTTTTCATTTGAATATGGGAAATGTCTTTGAAAAGTTGTTATTTCGAATTGAGTGTTTTTGCCATTACTTTTGCTTTGTTAATAAACTGTTTCTGATTTGTTTTTGCAATGCTTTATGTTGAAGTAGTTGAATATTCGTTTAATCCATTTTTGACAAATTTTCTAAAAATTCCAGCAGTAATTCGGTATGAAAATTATTTCAAATTTCGGTTCCTGTTCCGTCAAAAGGTAGTTTCTGTAGGAACCCTGGTATATACAGAAAAACTCGAACTTCTTGACTTGTTAAGAAATGGTATCCAAGCATGATGTCATAAAACACGCTCACTTATAAACTAGTTTTATCAAACTCGAAACTACCGTAAGTATTCGGTAGGTTTATACTAGCTACGGGATACGGATATATATCGGTTTCTTGCCGGATCTTAAACCGGATCCGGATATCCGATTGCACCCGACCCGGGCTACATACTAATTTTTATGTTAATAATGTATTTATATAATGTAAACTAAAACCTTTTTGACATGTGGTCAACGAGGTGATGAAGATTCCAAATTTACATTGTTGTTTTAGCTCTGCGTAAGCGGAAGTGTAAAGGTCCAAATCCAGATGTCAAGCGAGGTGCATTACATGTCTCTGAGGTTAGTTCCATTTTGCACAACATACAAAATTTGATTTATTCCTGTTTTCAACTGGCTTCTCCACAGCGGGGGGCCAGCGCTTTTCGAAATTTTCATTTTTTCCCCGGCGAAAATTTTGCCGCCCCCAGGAAAGGCCCCCGGCGAATTTTCGGCCGCCCCCCAGCAAAATGCCCCCCAGCAAATTTTTTTGCTGGGGGCCCCCCAGGACTTTTCTAAGCCAAAAATTTTCAATGTTAAAACATACAGACCTGGACTTTTTTGAGGAGGACATTCGGCAAAATGTGATTTTATATTACGCTGAGTACTCATCAAATACCGGTAGTAACTAGTACAATTCAATAATGAACTGAAAAAGCACAATTGTATAAAGACCGTTTCAGGGCATACAGCATTCGAAAGTACCTTGCAGCAACAAGTTCAACCCGCCTGAGCCTTATGATAAACTGAAGCTGTGACTAATATATAAAATATATGTTAATCACAGTTTCTATTATAGATTATCTATACTTTATATAATTGTGCTTCTTTCCACTTCTGGTAAAGTTGTCAGTAATATTAGTTAAAATTATTGTTATTAGCGTTTGCCAGGGTGCAACCGGAATTACAATTTACCGGAACCGGAACCGGAATTTGAAAATTTTACCGGAACCGGAAAGTGAAAAATGCATTTCACAAAAATTTCATTTTAATCGTATTTTTTGCTCTATTATTTGTGAAATAACCTTAGTCGAACATAGGTATTTATTTTATTTGTTGTATTTTAGATTTTCGTCGTCGATTGAAGTGAAATCCACCATCAAAGGCTTATATTCGGAGTACAAGTGGCTTTCAACAGAGATTCTTAAAAATTAGCAAAGTTAAGAAAACGGGCAAATTATAACACCGGAATTTATAAATCCGGTAAAAATTTACCGGAACCGGAAGGTGAATAAATGCCGGAACCGGAATTCCGGTTGCACCCAGCCGTTTGCGGGGATTTTTTGTCATGTTGAGCGATGAGTAATCTTCAGTTGAGTTGGAAACACGATCTAGAATAAAAAAATGGTCCAAAAAGTCGGCTTGCAAAATTTTGAGCCTGCCCCTCAGGACCCCCCAGATCTCTGGGGGGGCCCAGGAAAACTGCCCCCCAGCAAAATTAGCTACCCCCCAGGAAACGTCCCCCTGGCGGAAATTTTCAAGCTGGAGAAGCCAGTTCAATATGCAACTATTCCAGATTTTATCTGCAATATGCACAACATTGCATTCAAAGATGGCCTGTGGTACAATAAATCCTCCCTTTGAAGTTGCAACTGCGAAAAAAATCATGGCATTATACAATAAAATGACTTCATTTCTGAACACCAGGGGTCAACCGCAATTTGTTAGTACTGCAGTGCTGTTGTAGTGTTTAAAAATAAGTTTACACAACGACATTGTTTTGCAAAGTGGTGAAGCCGTTTTACATCTTTTTCATTTAGCATTCGAGCAGATAGATAAATGTTTTTTGGTTCGGTCCATAGTACCGTATTACCCCGGCACCCTCTAACCCCGCCCGGAACATCTCTAACATATAAAAGTTATTTTCCACTAACCGGTTCCAACTGAAAATCTGGTATTTTAAATTTCCGGTTCCGTTTCCCGTGTTTTTAAATTGCGTTGCACCCTGTCTAGCACTTGTATTATGTCTCGGTACCGGATACTTTTAGGCTGATTCAATGCACCCATCGGTGAAATCTTCGCTACTCCGATCACAAAATGAAACATTAGATTGTCGTGGCATGGATGATTCTTCTTCGATGTTATTTGAGACAGGAATTGAACGCAACCTTGACGGTCAAGATGGACCAATCGGTGCGACGCTTGTAAATGAGTATCAAAATGGTGTTGGAAATAGTAATCGTTGTACATCTCGTCGCAATGAGACAAATGATATCGTTTCGAATTTTAATCGTCTCAGTGGCAGTAGTCATTTTAATTGTATGGGTCAGAGTGAAAGCGCAGGAAGTGAAAATTCATCAAAGAATCCTAGGAATCGATTAACAATCGAAATTTGTAGTAGCGACGACGAGGATATAAATGAAAATGTGGGAAGGTTTGATTTGAGAAGTAGCAGGCGACGGGATTCACCTTGGCCAGAAAATACAGTTCATGAAAGAATAAACAGAACCACAAGTGACGCTAGGAAATATGCCAGTAATTCGAACGACTTGTTGTTCAATTTAATAAGTGAAAACAGTGATCATGACAGTAGCCGGTATGTTGACGCAGAGCGTTCTGGCTATAATAATAGACGCATTATGTCAGATATCGATGTTTCAGAAGGACGAACTAATCAAGCTTGTGGTAGTAGCGGAGTGAAGTCGATGTTTTCCTTTGAAACCGGCACACAAAGCACCGTCGTTGGCCAAGAGCAATTTAGTGGCAATAGATTTAATTATTCCACATCGGAAATACTCGGGCGTACTTTTCGGGATTGCTCGGACGTAAATTATCCTAGGGTCGAAATGAAAAATGTTCGTATGGATAATGACAGTAAAGAAGATGGAGGTGAAATGGCTGCATCTGGAAGAATGGCAAATTCCGGGAAAGAACCGGCACGATCTGGACGAGCGTTTGTACGAAAGAAGAGGACCAGTGGTTTTCGACATGAACACGATCAACAAAATCAGGGTTCGAGTAATACAAACGCTGTAATGATTGATGATATAATGAATGATGACGTGGAGACAAGTATGTTACGTAGAACAGAATCGTTTCGAAGTGCTGTTGCTCGACCACGAAGATCTGTATGGCCGGTTGGAGGACCAAAACCATTGAAAACACCATCGCCACGTGCTTCTTCAAGCAAGATTGTCGATCAGGATTTGGAGCAACTTACACACCCTGTGAAATATGAACAACGTGAGCACCCGCAGAGAAGATCTGGTGGACGGCTGGTCAGAAATGCAACCGTGTCGGGTGAGTTCAGTTGGCGTTCACGTTTGACTCAATTGTGAATTAACCTAAGTGAAAACTGCGACTGACCATGGGTCCCTGGGCGGCTGCCCATTGGTGTCTGTTATTGAAATGGTGGTTTTATTCGTTAGGAGACGTAAGGTGTTTGTGCATTTTTCAGCAGATTTCCAGTTCACACAACTTTGATTGAAAAGACACGCAAGTTTTTGAAAATGCGGAGATTTTTGCCAAGAAAATATCCCGGATATCTGCCGCATACCCAAAATGCATTTTCACTGAAGTTTCCGCAATAATTTTGCTATTTTTATCGATACCAGGGTGAAACTGAACCCACCGTTTGCCGAATTCGAAACCGAATGCGAATCTTGCATGCGCAAATTTCATATATATACGTATATTGTGTATAAGCCAGCCACATAACTTTCAAACGGTAATATACTTCGTACCCGACTTCAATTCTGATATTTCTGGCTTGAAACAAAAAATATTCATTTCTATAACATTTTATTTAAAGTTTTTAATGCTTAAAAATGAAAAAATATTGCCGAACATTGTTGGATTCGGCTTTTTCACAACCGAATCCGAACCACAAATTTTTGTCGAACCGAATCTGAACCTTTGTTGCCATCCTGATCGAAACAGCATGTGTTGTTGTGAAACGAGCCCAAAAATTCTCTGAAATTTGTTAATCGTTAATTTCGCACGATATCTGTTTCACTTTAGACAAATACAATTTCTCCCGCAAAAGTAATGTTTTTATAAATTTTATTTCTATCGGTTTTACAAAGTTTTTCCTTTAATTTTAAAAAGTTTGTCATAAAAATTTAGAAATGTTGTAAATGGGGTCAAGTTTGCTTCAATTCGACAGCTGCTAATTCTTGAATTCTTGAATTATATAGTAATAAAAACAGTATCTCTACCGTACTCAGTTTGACCCGAAGATTAAAGTGTTAATGTTAAGTATAACTTTCAACAATGTGAAGCTCTTTCAATTTAGCTCGTCATGTATTTAAACTTTGCGATTCGCGAGCCCAATAAGCGCCACCAGACCAAGCAGGGTTCAAGGAAAATTTTAAGAAACCGAAATATGCATTAAGTTTCAAAATTATTTTTTTGCAGCGCTCACTGAAAAATTATGATTTTAAAACGGAGTGCCCAGAATACATTTTTGTCACCGCCCTATGGTGGTAACTCTGTTTTCGTTCTCGGCAATCTTCAAAAAATATGTTGTAAATAGGGAAGAACGCTTGTAACTGTGCTATGATAAGTAGATTCTTTGCTAAACTTTTTCACAAACATACACCAGGGATCGAATGGATATATGAAATAACCGGTATCTGCGTCCGGTGACAGTATCCAGAGCAAAAAAACCGCATATTCACGATTGTAGTGCCGAATATCATTAAACTAGTTCATCACCACGTTCAAATGATTATATATTTCAATAAGCAGGTTTTAGAAAACGTGTCCTACGATGACCTGTTGCCGTAAAGCAGAGCTGCAGAGACCCCCAGACATCAACCGAACTAAATTCTTTTACTAAAATTGGATTTAGTAGAATAATAACCTACGCATTTCGTATCAATTAAGTGATAAAAATTCATAAATAACTTTCAGCTCAATTGAATTTAATAGCATCTTGATTACGGCAAAAGTTGAAGAATATCAAATTTGTTATTTTAAAACAAAAAAACTGGATTGTTGAGATCGGTTCAGTCATTGTCTGTTCAACTGCAAGTATTCTGAAGTAAAGACAGTAACAAAGGTAATACACTTATTTGGGATATCCAAAATAGAAAAATTAGTTTTGGATATCCGGATATATACGGATATCCGGTTAAATATCCACAAGTTAGTTCATAGAACCCCATATTTTTGGACCGTTTGTAATATTCTCTGTAGTGTATGTATATATGCCTGTGTTTTTAGCAGTTTTAGTACGTTCATCTTTATTGTGGTCGTGTTTATTTTTTTGATAGGCGTTGAATTCGAAGGCAGTTCTAGTAATTTTCTACAAGCGATTTTTAATGGAAATTCATCTAATAACAGCCGAAGTCGGGCTGATGGGAACGTGAGAGAGCGGAACACACGTCAACGACGTAACAATATTACAGCAAACAGTATGGTTGAGAGTATAAACAACAATAACTCTACATCAGATTTGAGCGGTGCGTTATCAATTTCTTCAAACGCAGATGCGACCGAAATCAGTCTTGGGGTATCAACAACAGGGGGCGAACGTAATCGATTCCAGGTTAATATAGATGGTAGGGCTGGTGAACCGCAAAGCCGTTTACGAATTGCTACTAGGATTTTGAGTGGTGCGGCTCAACGTTCTAGTCCACGTGATATGTTAGAGTCACCTAGTTCATCAAGTGATAGTATCAGTTCTCCGTCACTTGAAACCAGTAGTGCTTCTTCTGAAAGCTTGGATTTATTGGCTCAAGCTACAACTACGGCAAATGATGATTATTTGAGGGGTGGGACACGAGCTGTTGATAGAGAGATCCAAAACAACGCAAGCAGTAGTGCTACAATGGATAACGGTAGGCAGATTCAAAATTCCAGTCGGGGTTTGGATAAGCGCATGTTTACTGCAAACATATGCGGTGGGAACGAGGTACGCAGTGCAAGGTTTTCTCAGCGGCGTAGTGGTCGATTCAGTGGGCATGGGAATACAAGTACTACTGGTACAAGTCAGAGTACTAGCAGCAGCAATGGCAAGCGTCATAATGTTAACAGCAGCAGCAGCAACAATAACAATAATAATAACAACAACAACAATTATAATAGTAATAATAATAATAATAATAATAATAATAATAATAACAACAACAACAACAACAATTATAATAATAATAATAATAATAATAATAATAACAATAATAATTCCGGCAGTAGATTTAGCAGAAACAATCGAGGCGACTATGTTCTTGATACAGGTCAATTTGCAGACCTTTTTGGTGCATCACATCCAGCAGCACGAACAAACTCCACAACAACAGCAACTCATGGCGATATAGTACGGGCAATGTTTGCTAACAGGTAAGTAGCATTTAGTAGAAAGTTGCTTAGCTCGAAGTTTGTTTTGCCAGGATTAAAAATTGCATAACGAGATGTGCAGGGCCAGAGGGAGCCATAGCATTGAAAAAGGTAAAGTTGAGAACCAAATTAGTTGTTATCCAAAAGAAAGTAATTACGGTTTTTTCTGCAAACTATTCTGTTCGGCTCGGCGCACAACCCACAACTACCGCCCCTTCTGGTCCCCTATGAACACCTTTGTCCCCTTTCCTGGCTAAGATTTTTTCGACCACATTGAATATAATCATAGTATGCTAACTAAATTATAATATATTCCTGATAAGTATTCCAAAAAAGACATTTCAGTTTGTAGTAAAGCTCTGGTCATTTTTTCTTCAGAGACGATGCCACGAGACGTTCTACGCGAAATTATCCTTTGCCTGTGCGCACGTTGTCTGGCCTGTTAAATTCATCATCGCTTGAAACAAGTTCTTCAGACGAAGACTATGTGCCGCCCAGCCCAGCGCGAAATTCACCCACTGTTTCAGGTATGTGATTTAGAGATTCGCAGGGGCCAACTAAAACACTACTCACTTGACTCGATGCACCATGAAGAGCCGAATTAGATTAAGGTATTTCGGTCATGCGAAAACTTTTTAAAATATTTTGTATTTACAGTCATTTTTACGTTACAGTATCAGTGTCTTATTCGTTGTTTATTTTGTTTCCGCAATCTCCATTATTCCGTCTTGCTGCTTTTGATTCACTATGATTGCGGCAGCGTGCGTCAAGTATAGCGCCACCGTAACTCTTTGCGTCTCTGTTTCGGTTTTTAGGAAACGCCACAAACCATAGCAATTCTGTCCAGATGAATGTAACCGCCAATCGTGTTTTGCCTGCAAGTCATTTGTCACATTCTCCTGTTACAATTGCTGATTCGGATGCGAACAATGCTGAACCTGGTAAAGGCAAAATGGTGTTGAAGATTTAAATTTCATTTTGTTTCGAAATATTTTAAGGCGATTTTTGTAGTTTGCATGACTGTTTTTAAGCATACCGGATTCTATCTTGTTGATATTGATGATTTAAATGTGGAAAAGTGAACCCATTACATTAGCTGACAATGTTAAAGCGCAATTTCTGCTGTTTCGGACGGAATTCGTAAAAAATCAATATCCTTTTCCGGCATCCAAACACGAAGGCATGAGAATTTGGAAGGTTTTATGGCAAACATTGAAGGGTCAGCAGAAAAATAGAAGCTAACAGCTGAAAATTTGTACTGGAAGGTAGACAATATTTTCACCTTGTGTTTGTATGCAAATTACTCACATTTTAAACTATCTGACGTATATCTATGTAGAAAATGATAACTAGCAAATGAAGACGCCGCAAAACTGGCCGTGTCCTTGCAATTTCTGTTCCCGTTCTTGTTATATTGAAAAAGTTAATTTCTGTTTCTGTTCCTGCTTTATGTGTTAAATGTAATTCCTGATGTAACCAGAACTGAACTTGTCTGCGATATATTTACAGTATAGTGTTTTTTGTTCGTTTCAGAAGTACTTACGTCTGATGGACCAAGTAACCGAACGCTGGAACGTATATCACAACTTGAACGAGATGAAGCTTATGCGAGGCGTTTACAAGTAAACAATTAACCTTTAATTAATGATTGTTGCATTTTAGAAAATGTAAAAATGTAATATAAACCTTTATGTTGACTTCACTTGATTTGAAATGTAATGCTTGAAATCCAGTCGCAAGTTCCATAGTAAAATTTGTCCATGAATATTTCAATTCGGTAGTTTATTTCGACACGTGCGTATTATATTAAAACCAACATTACAGTTCACTCATTTGTTCTCTATCAGTGCTTTATTTTTGATAAATAATAAATTTTTCAGTGTTGTAATTTATATGTATTAAATGCAGGGTGGCCGTTTCTTTGAAAACCCCTTAATTAAAAAATTAAAAAAACACACTGAAAACCCCTGGAAAGGGCAAACACTCAATATTGTTTCTTAAATGTCCGTTGTTTGTCAACATTATGAGCTATGGACCAAAGACCAGTTTGACAGGGAAAATTTTACAAATTGCCACACGACAAATTTGTGAACAAGCATCATTTGGAGATTAGTAAAACGGCTTATCATATTAGTATGTAATATTTTCATGATGGAATAGTGATGTTTCATATTTGACGGCGGTGATTTTTTGGATACACAAGACTTTAGTCAACCCTTCAAATCGCGTTCTGGTTTTATTCATTTGTTTGTGGAAAGCAGTAAACAATTTTTGCAAGGTTATATTAATTGTGTATAATTATTTGATGTGTTTGATGTTTTAGGATTTATTCGACATTGAATACCAAGAACATCAAAATCAGCATAATGCGGTAAGGGTATATTGTTTTTAAAGTTGCCCGTTGTACATGATTTTTGGACGCAGTTTCAGTTTGCAATACAAGAACCACATTGCTTCGTAATTTTTACTGAACTAATGATGGTAGTTGTGGAATGTGTTGGACTTTTTATGGTTTTCGACTTTAGATATTAAGGTTTATTCATTTCATTTAACGTTTTGAAGAGATATATTTTGAAAACATGCGGAAACTGAAATTTAATCAAAAAATTCCTGAAATTTGCCAAACAATTCTTCAAATTGGATTTTTCAAAAACAGTGCCCCCCTGCATTTAGAAAATGATGATTTTGCTGTTTTAGGCTGCATTGGTGGAAAATGAAAACGACAGATCAACTGTAATAAGGGACGATTATAATACGGCAAGTTTTATGTTCACAGTATATCATTTGCTACGTTATGTGTCTTATATAATTGAGTTTCGCTATACTATGTTGCGACGTCCGTTACAGTGCGTTATCGTACACCAATTACCACCAATAAGGCATGTTTCTGGTTGCTTATCTGGGTGCGACCAGAATTCCGATCCCTTTCCAGGTATATATAATCGGAATCGAAATCTTTATTTGTTATAATTTATAACCTGTATTATTTTCATTGATGCCCGAAATTTGCCATCCGCGTTCTGTAACGTTTTACAACAATCGGTGCTAATATCACCTATCAACTATCGGCTCACGTTTCGTAAATATGGCATGGATATTTTAATGAATACATGAATAGCTTGAACTCTAACAAAACAGACATGTTGATTTAGTTCATTCTGATTACATATAGTAGGAGTCAGTGTGTGACACGTATGGGCTCCGAAAATTTACATTTCCGATTCCGGTATAAATTTCCGGTCCCGATTCTTGTACAATTCCGTGTTCCGCTTTCCGCCCTGGTGTTGATTTTGTTAGCTGAACAGAAAAACTATTTTCAAGTATTCCGCCTCATTATACACGTAACTGATGTGCATTGTTTTTAATGCTCAAACATGTTGTTTATTCTTTATTCATTGTTTGACATTTCTTAAGTAATCCACATTGTTGTTTAGAATAACTCTTCACAAGGTGGAACCGCTTCTTCACCTGCACAACAGAATGTTTCTTCTCGCTTGCAACGCCAGGTAAGACATAATTCGAAAAATATATGATTAGTTATCAGGGATCAACCGGATGTTTATTTTATCGAATACTGTAGCCGCGTGTTCTTTTTACCGGATATTAAACCTGAGCCAGATATCAGGTCGATCCCTGCTAGTTGCAGTTTTATATGCAGGATTTCAAAAAAATATAATCTAAATATTACAGTGTTTATTGTAGTTTTTAAAAAATAGAAATTGTTTTCGTATTTGTATTTGTGACCGGGTTGCTGCGATTTTCTGAATCAATGTTGTATTCGGTGCTATGCATTCTTTACCTAACGTCATAGGTGATCATGCCTGATTTGCAGGGAGACAACTTAAGTCGACCTCAGACATAAGTTTAAAGGTCGAAAGCTTCTGATCGAACTTGTGCAAGTAATATCGTCTCGGCAACCCACACTATTTATGTATTTTGTAATGTATGCGTTTTACATTTTGGCTCATTTTTGACTCAATATGATGTGATAAGAATTTGAGCAACGTCATAATGAATCCTTTGTTATTAGCACGAGTTATATTAAGCCCAGTGTTTTCGTTTAGTGCCATGCGCATGGATTTGCAATAAATATATTGCGCGCTCGTAGTTAAGCTATGTCGTTATGCTGTTCGAGTTTTAGAACAGTGCAAGCACAGAGACGGGACGACGATTGCGACGTTCAGCGAGAAGGCTGGTTAGTAATACAAATTATCATTTTTTTTCATTGTCGACTGTAAACCAAACAGTGACTTATTGTTTACTGTGAAGTAGCTTATATCTGAAGTACATAGTAAAATGGTCAGGGCAAGTCATAAAATTACAATCTACTGATACATTGAATTAGGATTTTGACAAGAAGATACGTTGCACTCAATATACCTAAACCAAAATCGCAATAGGTGTTCATAATCACTTCCCTGGATGGATACACCCTTGAATGATATATAAAATTTCATTGCTCGGAAACCGTATGTTTTGCGGCTTAGGTGAGTTTTATGCATCTAGCAATCACTACAGCAATAATGTTTTGAATTTATTCAGTTTTTTGTAGAATTTGGACGCTTGAATCTGTCATTAAGTACCAAGCGCTTATATATTGTAGTACAAGAGAGTGTCGCATTGTGACGTGTTTGACAGGTTTTGTCTTGTTTACATTTCAGGGGGCTGCATCAAACGTGGCTGATAATCAACAAAGTGGTAACTCGTCTGTGGTTAGCAATGTAGGTTTTAACGCTGTTTTGTACTTGACATAGATGTATATATAAACGAACATTATTCTGCCAAAAAAGATTTGTTTTGAGCTGATAATACAGCGTCCAGTTAGAATAGAATGCATTGAAAACTCTTGGCAGAATCGAAGGGTTTTTAAGCTTTATAGTAAATTCGTTGCAGTGAGTAGTCAGTTCAGAACAAAGCAATTATGGTCGTGTGAACCGAATTAAGTCAGCCGTAGCTACTGTTGCATTTCGGTCGCGGCTTTATAATCACGGCTAAGGTGTGTTTGCTTGCGATCACTTTCGTTTAGAAACGCAATTACGGTCGCGTTTGAAAGTTAGGTTGTAGCCGCGTTTAAAAACGATTGAGCAATTTAATACTATTGATCGCAGTTGAGGTCACGAGTTTAGTCGCAGTACCTTCAAGCTGTCCACATTGCGTTTGCGAACGATTGCATCCAAGAAATGAGCAATAGTGATCATACTCTTTTCTGCAGTCGTGTATCCGGGATTTCAAAAAGACTGAACCGTTTTGCAAAGTCTGCTAAAAGTATCTGGTTATGCAATCAATGTGAGGTTACGGTCTAGACCAGATACATTGGACGTGATGATGCCTTTGGTCACCTCGGCCAACGAGCCATTTTTTCAACCCGCGTCATGAGGGCCACACGATAAAACTGCTCATCTTTCCTTTATGAAAGTAATAATTATAACATGACGTCTATTATATTGCTGTTTAAGCCAGTTTCTGATCCAGTGGCATCTGGAGCGCCATCGAGACCTCGCGATGAAAGAGATAATCAGGTTTGCATGCTTAATAATGTTGTTTTGCACAATATTTCCAGTGCTGCTATACTTTCTACAAATTGAAATGTCTTTTGGTGTCTTTCGTCGCCGTGCGAAAAAATCTAATAGCGTAATTTCACTTCAAATGCTGTCCGTACCATCATATGACGATGTGCATTTTGTCATCGTTTATGTATTCGAATATGGTTTCTTGTTGCTTAAGTTGAAGCGATAAACTTAGATTTCAATTGTGCTCTACAGTGCTGAAATTAATTTATTCAAAAGTGATAAATTGGTCACAAAAGTTGCAATTTAACGTTTAAAAGTCAAAATTATGCTCCGTTTGTGATTACCATGTGTACACTTTTCAAATTGTGTATTTGTTATTCCCATTTTAATACAATTTTCATTGTTAGCCTCACTTTAATTCCTGTCATAATACACACAAGCTGTACATTGTTCCGCGCAAATTGAAGTGAGATTCTAGATACGAATTAAAGTGAGATTAACGAAGGAAATAAATGGTGATATGGCGGAAATAACGAGTGCACAACGTAGAATTGTGCATAATAGCAATATGCAACTTCAACTGGGTACATTTTGTGTAGAAAAGAATGTACCCAGCGCGCGTTGCATTTGTGGCTTTCCCCCTTACTAGAGGGCACCAAAATTTTCAGTAAACAGATATGAAATCGACTCATCCATAAATAAAGGGGGGGGGGGTCGGGCTAGAACACATCGAGTGTTAGTACATTTTGTACCATGCGCAGTAGTTGCACACTCTTGCTACATATAATGGGCTCCTGATAATAGTAACCGCAACACCCGTACGATTCGGTTGCGGCCACCCAAAATTTTCCAGGAACCGCGCATTACAAACACCGATAATGCTGGAAAATAATGAGAAATACCGCCATTCTCTGCGGGAACCGGAAGCTCGGTTGTGTAAATTTGCAGAAAAGCTGGCATATATGATCGATTTGTGTTTTAGAATAGTGCAAGAAACCCAGATGAAGTGCGTCGGGAAATGGTTGCAAGAATGTTAGCGATAAGCGGCACCGAAACAATTGGCATTTCAGATTCATCATCAGCGTCACAGTCACCGCGGTCACCACCTGTAAGCTGTTTTCCTAGGCTCGTTTTAGTTAACGTTGACTGAGTTTCTGAACGCTCATAGTCTCAAATGTATTTAGCACCTATCACCAGTTGGTCATGTGGTCATATGTCCTCTGAAGTTTGAACCTGCTATTGCAGAATTTAAAAATTTGGCAAATTTTACACATTTTATTTCGTCCGACTTGTCAGTCGAGTTTCACTTGAAGCTCCTTCATTTTGCTTGTTTGAAAACCTATCACTAACTGATGATAGGCCCAACACATTTGAGAATACATGTTCATGCTAATGTATTTGCTTAAGTTATGATTAAATTGTTACTTAGTCTCCGAGCTATGTATCTTTCTTTAATTCGTAGCTTTTTCAGTTCTGCAATCTCAAACAGAACAAAGTTAATATGCATGAACGGTTTGTCTGTAACATATCAATTTTGTTCGATTACTTTTCTCGCATAAGAATAAGGAGCTCAGGTCAAAATGTAACGCGCGCTGGTTCGTTTTCTTCCGGGCGAAAATAAGTAAGTTGTATTGCTCAACTGTTGTCCATTAAATCAATACCATCGATTCTTGTTTTAAGGAAGCAAATCAAGAGCGAGCCACGCGTATACGAACACGGTTGTTTGCCACTACTCGGCCAACGATGTCTGACGAGGATGATGCTGTTCAAGTGACATCCGCCAGTCGGAACACTGCCGCTAACGAAAATAGAAATCGCAGAGTAAGGATTGCGCAATACTTTACTATGCCGGACGCTGCTGCGCGCCAACGCATACTTGTCGTACATTGCTGTCGGTCGTTATTCGGTATCGTACGTGAGCAATTCATGTACGATACCAGAAGCTGGACAGACGACGCAGAGTAGCAATAAAACAAAAATTAGCGCTACTGTATTGGCTGTCGTTTGTAGATTTTTGCGTAGGGTTTTTAGATACTTTTAATTTGCAATTCAAGAAATTTTCTCTTCAAAAACTTTTTAAAGATCGCAACTTTACTTTCCAAATCCTCGCTATGCACATTCATGAATTAATGACGGACCCGTGTGTAAATACACGGTAAAATACGCCAAATAATCTGTGTTGTTGCGTCTTGCAAGGTTCGTCTTTTTACGTTTGATTACAGCGCAACCGCATTTCCATTGGCCGTCGCACACATCGCGGTGCCGCAATCATGAGTATTTTACTGCGTAAGTTTTGTTTCAAGTTTTTTACTGTGTATCGAACGTTATGAAAGTACGCCTTGTGGTCCTAGGATTTATTGACTGCTACAAAATTGTACTTATGTGATTGAGTTTGTTCAACATTGAATTTCCTGTTAATCTCAGCAAACAACAATGTTTCAAATGTTCTTAATTTCTAATAATATATTTAACTCATTGACCTAATGTAAGCGAAGAATAATCACCATGTCTCCCTCCAGTAGAACAGAAATAAGTGTCAAAAGTTGGAGGTTAAGTAATATAATAATGGTTCGTAAGATAGTGTTATGTGGACCCATGCTAAATATGAAAATTGTTAATTTTAATTTACAATTAACTTGTTAATCTTAATTTGGTACAAATGCTTATAACATTCGGTCACAGACAAAATTAATGCGCAGTAATCGCGGTTGTATCTGTGGTGGGCGTTGTATAATCGCGGTTAAGTCTTCTTTACTGGCGATCAGTCGCGTCCAGGAAATGCGAGGTTGCGGTTATGGCCGCAGTAACCGCGAGTCACTCAAAAATCGCATTTGGCAGCGATTGCTTCCAAGAAACGAGCAATTGCGATCAGAGCCGCGGTTTGGAACGCTATCACGATTGCATTTAATTCTGCGTGAGACTTTAATAGTCTTGTGTGTATAGTCTACTATTTTTAGGCGATAATGACATGGAAATTACCAATAATAATGGAACGCTGGTTTCATTGTCTGCCATTCGATCCGGACGTCAACCGCGGGATGAAGGCGAGTTTGCACGAATGAATCCAGTTCAATTTGAAGTAGGTTTAACAGGTGTATCTCTTGATTATCGATACTTGTTTACTTTCTCCTGCAAAATCTCTTCCTACAATCACACATATAGACAGTATTAACAAAATAGGTTTAGGCTTACGGTTAAACTTATGCTTAGTCTTTACCGTAGGATTACGTAGCATTAGTGTTTCATAGAAAAGTAAATGGTGTGTTTTCGCGTTTTATGAAAATTTTGTTGAACGAAAATGTTTTTATTTTTCAGCTATTCAGCCGGATTGCCGAAGCATTGGGTGATGCTGAAAACGCTGGTTTAGAGCGAGGTTTGCTCAATTCAATCCCAGAAATAAACTTCACCGCGGCAATGTTAATGGCTGGAACGAACAATGAAAGTAATATGGACAAGTCGCGAGATAGGAACATTGAGCCTGGACAACAACAACAACAAGTGCCCGATCCAAATGTACCATCAACTTCCGCTGACAGTAATGCATCAGCTGGAAACAGCTCGAAATCAAATGCAGAGGCTCTCTCGTCTCACGAAGTAAACGTTTCGTGTCAAATTTGTATGTGCGACTATGTTATCGGTGACAAATTACGTTTACTTCCGTGTTTCCATCGATATCATTCCGCGTGTATTGATCAGTGGTTCCAAGTACGTTTATTATCGTTCATTATTTGGAATTTGGGTCTCTTACTGAAGTATTCAGTTAAGTTTGGCTTAGATACACAACTGTAGCCACCGTTTTTAAGGAAAAGTAAATATCCAATTTTGAGGTAGTTCAACCGCAAGGATCATATTCAGATTTTCCTTTATGTATTATATTAGTGTGTAGTACGTAGGAAGATAACATTCTTGAGCTGTGGTTTGTTGGATTTTGAAAGCGTTTACGCACATAATATATGTGTTCTTTTGTATTGTGGTAGTTTGGCATAATTCAGAATGATTGATTTGCCCGACTTGGCATTTTTTTGCCATTTTGTAGTGAGATTTTATGATCGTGTGGATTTTAACTTTGTGGTGGTCGTTTTATGACGTGTTCAGAGTTTTTCATTTCAGCGTAAGGCAAGTTGCCCCATTTGCCGTGTGAATATTCGTGAACATATACGCCAGTCAATGGTTCATATTACAGATGATAGCGACTAAATATTATTAATAGTTTGTTGATTGATATAACTTGATCAATGCTGGCAGTTGTGTAGTGTCTTTTGGATTCTAAGGTTTAATTATTGTGTGTGTCTGGCATTGATTGTCAACACTGCCATATTTAATTTAACATCGTTTAAAAAATATTGCACGGGTGTCTCTTGTCTTACCGACCGAAAACTGTCTAAAACCTATGCGCAAAAATTCCAATTTGGGGAGAAGGGATGTGACGTCTGGCACCTGAACCCATCGAGGCTACGCCCTTGAAACTGTTCGCCGTTAGTGGACGTGTGTTGTTGATGTATACTCTATTTTAGGTCAATTTTAGTCGCGCTGGATTTTCCTATAAAATTTAAATTTTGTTTGCCAGTATATATGGATCAGTGCATTTACTGTTTGGTTTGCCTGACTCCGTAAGATTGCAACAGAAAACACTACCAAATTAAACGTCATTTTATTACCAAATTCACCGACTTCGGCAAAATTTGTTAACCTCCGGTTCTTGTTTTTCAATTCCCGATGCACCTTGATACAGTATATGTACATATAGCTTGTCTTTTTCGTATTATTGCTATATTTTTCGACGAATTTGATTTTAATTTGGTTACGGTATGATATTAAGGTAGTAAATTATTTTGGGTCACAGGACACTTCGTTATATTATTTTATTTTGGTATTTTACACGGTATTTTGCTAATTTTGT
This sequence comes from Enoplolaimus lenunculus, assembly GCA_030248215.1. Classification (NCBI taxonomy): domain Eukaryota; kingdom Metazoa; phylum Nematoda; class Enoplea; order Enoplida; family Thoracostomopsidae; genus Enoplolaimus; species Enoplolaimus lenunculus. The sequence goes on from JASANG010003291.1 coordinate 53,990, forward strand.
TTATTGTTGTACAGTTTGGTGAAAGATATTTAATTAATGGCAGTGGTACAATTTTCAATCAGCCTGCTATGATATTGATAGTGCGTCTAAATAAGATTTATAGTTTATAATTGCAGCTAAGATATACATGTTTCTTATTGTATACGAGCATGGTACAACCGGAGGTCTGCGTCCAGCTCCGGCACAAAATTGACCTTCGGCTCTGGTAAGATTTCCGGAGGATCCGGCAATTTCGGTAGTAAATTTTGCATTGTTTTGCAAAAAAATTGTTTGTTTGGTATTTTTTCGTCTTGTTTCATTCACGTTCAAGTTCATTTAGTTTAAACTGATCTGGTGTGAAATATTTAAATATGTCTTGAGAAGTCGACTTGAACTGAATATTAAATTTCAAAGCTGGAAAATACAACAGCAGATTGAGTCTACTTTACTATATTGACCCGAATAAGAGGGGATAATGAGAGGGGGGTCCCCATTTTGAGTCCGAATCAATAGGAGTCCGTATCCCTAATAAGAGTCCGTAAGCGGATAGAGTCCCTAAGCCCTAATTAGAGTCCATAAATGCCAAATAAATATCAGTCCCCCCTTCTTATTCGGGTCACTACAGTACGCTTTTTATTTTGAATTATTGCTTTGTTTTGACTTATGCAGGGTTTACGTTGTAACTGGGACAGCCCGGAACACATTTCGTCCATGTTGATTCGACATCAGTATAAAATATTGCGATCTGAATAGCGGTAATGTAAACAAATGTGAATGTCGCATGACTTGGCTTGCAAACCCCCGAGCTCCAGAAATCATCGTATACATACAGCAACTACTGTACTGCAGTGTAATTACGGTACATGTGCAAAAATTAGCAAATTTAGCGTTGATTTAACTACCTACATCCGGCTTTGACAAATTTGGTTAACCTCCGACTCTGGTATTTTTCATTTACAGTCGCACCCAGTTTTATATACAAACATATTCCTAAAGCCAAAGCCTCAGTGCTTAGAATAAACGTATGCCTAAACAAAAAATATTCTAATTAGCATGAGAAATGATCCGGTTGTTATCTATACATCGTCTCGTGAACAGTAAAAAAACAACAGGACAAGAATTCAAAGTGCATAAAGTATAGACGTTTTATCTAAGATTTTACTGAAATGTATTTACGTAAACTGTTGTAATTTAGTTTTGAAAACCGAACCACGGGGATTATGCGTTGTTATTGGATACATTGAAAATTAATAGTTTTGTGAAAATCTCGCAATTTTATGGTTTGGCCATGTAAAAACATCAGGAACGGAACGTTTTTCTATGGGACTAGAAAAGAGTAAGCTTTAGACTAATGTTTTTGCTTCGCTTATTAGGTTTACGCTTGGGCTTAGGAATATGCGTATTATACTGTTGCGCCCCTGTTCTTTACATTGGCCTATGGTTTTATATAACTTTCAATTGCTGTATATGCTACTATTTGGAAGCTCTTTTCGGTGCAGCGTTGGGTGAATTAGTTAATTTGCATGGTCAGTTCATTTTGTTTTAGAGCACAACCGGATTTCTGCCTCTGGAACCGACAAAAATTTGACCTCCGGCTCCGCATGGTAGCGAAATTTTGCATAATTTTATAAAATACATTTGTTTGGTGCGTTTTATTTTAACTTTTGATACAATTTCTAGCAAAACATTCCTAAAATTTCGTAAAAAAATATAAAAAAGGTTTAATGACACCTTACAGATATTTACTAAATTAGCAAATTAAACGTCATCTAAAATTACATAATTTCGTGTCACCTCCGACTCCGGCAAATTTTGTTGACCTCCGGTTCCGCTATTTTTCACCTTCAGTTGCACCCGGCTTTCTTCGGTAATTTTTACTGGAATCTATAAAATGTGCCCGATACAAAACAATCATATTGCCTGTACGTTTGTGAACAACACAAATAATCACAATGAACAGTTTTACTTTCTAACTTCATTTTTCAAATCACTTTTCAGTAAGCAGAGAAACTGAAAACCGATAGCGTAGCTAAAACACTAAACCCTTCTTATGTGAGTATTTTCTATTTCATCTGCTACACAGTTTTGTGCTTAGATTCGAACCCCGGTGCCATGGGTATGAGAGTGTGTACGATGACCACTCATTTAAGAGCTTGCGCTCGAACCAGGATTCTCTCACGACTTGTGTAGATACAGTACAGTAATTGTAAACACTACAGTGTATATTTCTACCGATAATTGCTTGTAACAACATGTGTGGAATTTACGCACTGTTCCGCGCTGACTCGTTGAATAGACTGCATTCGAATGCAGCGTATGCGCGATATTTGGCGACACAATGCAGTCGCTTGCAACGGCATCGTGGCCCCGACTGGAGCGGTATTTATTCCAACGAAAAAGGGAACACAATCTTGGCACATGAACGCCTATCAATTATCGATCCAGAACACGGGGATCAACCAATATTTGGAGAACGAACAGACACCATCAACAACATCAGCAACAATAACAATAATAATAATAATAATAACGAAGCGTCAAAAGTTGTTACAATTGTAAATGGCGAAATTTACAATTATAAACGCTTGCGCAACGATCACTACGTTGGATATAAGTTTACAACTGACAGCGATAGTGAAATTGTATTGCCGTTGTTTATGAAATTTGATATTAACATCTATAGACTGTGCCAAATGCTTCAAGGAATGTTCGCTGTGATTATTTATGATGAAGCGACGGATCGTTTAATTGTTATCCGGGATCATATTGGCATCGTTCCGTTGTATTGGAGCAAATATGTTCCCAAATCGGCGTTCGATCCAAATTCACATATTACAAATTCGTGTTATTTGTTCGCTTCGGAAATGAAAACGGTGTTTGCCGGACCTGATGACATAAAAGAAGCGTTTTCTGATTCGCTGGAAATATTTCCTCCTGGTCATTATTGGGACAGCGCTGAAAATTGTGGACGTGGAGGTCTGGAGCTGTGGTATACTCCCGGTTGGAATGATTTGCCACTGAAATCCAGTTTGATGTTGCAAGCGACATTAGAGGAATTGAGAAACCAGCTGTACAAAGCAGTTGCTGCACGGACCATTTCAGATGTGCCTTGGGGTGTTCTCCTATCGGGTGGATTAGATTCAAGTCTGATTGCATCGAACACTGTACGATACTTACGAGCAAAAGGAATTCCTGCGTCAAATTTACACACATTTTGTGTCGGATTTGCGGATTCGCCTGATTTAAAAGCTGCAAAAGTTGTCGCAAACTTTCTTGGTACAACGCATCACAGTTTAACGTTTACGATTGAAAACGCGTTGGATGCCATTCCGGATGCTGTATGGCATATGGAATCGTATGAAGCGGAAACTCTTCAATCGGCGATACCCAATTATTTAATGGTGAGTTTGGCCTATGTATAGAACAGGGCCGGAACAGTTGTATAAGCATATCTCTAAGAGTATGCATGAGCCTATTCCTAAGCGTATGCCTACGCCTAAGCGAAACAATTAGTGTAAAGCTTAAACTGACTCTATTATAGCCCCTCCGGAAAACGATCCGGCCCTGTTCTATACATGGGCCGTGAGTTAATTAACTCAGAATGAATTGAATCAACTGAAAATTCTGAGTTCTGATAGTCCTAACTCAGGCTGAGTGATTCAACTCATTCTGAGGTAAAATCAACTTACTGAAATTTACAGTGCGAGGAAATCGAACAACGTTAAAAGTAACATGGACCCAACTGGGATCAGTTTTACTTCAGTTAAAACTAAAATTAAAATCAAGAGCAAAAATACAAAACGCCGCAACACAGGACCGATTTTACTCCAAAATATGAAAAGTCAAGCAAAACTTTGGAATTGTTTGGTGCTTTGAGGCTCGTCGAATCAAAGCGCTTGGAATTAAGATGGTGCTTACGGGTGAAGGTCCAGATGAACTGTTCGCCGGCTACAAACTGGTTCACGATGATCCGCAATTAAGCGACGAAGCGTTTCATTCAATGATTATTGGTTCACTTGCTGCAATGAACAAACACGGCCTGTGTCGAAACAACAAAATACCAGCGGCGTTTGGCTTAGAAACTCGCGTTCCGTTCTTAGATCGAGAATTTGTTGATTTCGCAATGAGTGACTGTTGTTTGCCTGCAATGAAACGAAAAACGCCCGATTCAAAAATGGAGAAACATTTGCTCAGGATGGCGTTCGATCCAAAGAATAATCCAGAGAACGAGATATATTTACCAGATGAAGTCCTGTGGCGGACAAAGGACAGATTTGGCTCCGGAGTTGGTCCGTCGTGGGATGCCGCACTTCGCCGCTATGCGAACAAAATGGTTTCGGACAAAGATTTTGAGCAAAGGCATCGTCGGTTTAAAATTAATTGTCCAAAAACTAAAATTGACTTTATGTACAGACGAATTTTTGAATCGTTTTTCCCAGGCGACACAGCAGCTGAAACCGTTGTAAGCAGTTGGACAGATGAAGTAATGGCGTTCACTCGGAACCGACTGAATTTTCCGGATGATATACAAAAGTTCGCTTAATTTTTTATTCTTTTTTAATCTGTTTACATTATTTTTGGAACATTTCGGCTGTTCCTTGAATCGGTGAGCGCCTAAAACATTGTCCGATTTTGGAAATCTTTGTTGCTGGTTTGAGCTTCACGTGACCTTCTCTTATTAACCCTTTCACTCATAGAGTATACCATGAGCAACTAAATACAATAATGTGCGAGCAATACTCACACTGTGAGCAGTGTTTAACATTTATAACCTATATGCGCAGTGCAAAATGTTCACAAGACGTGAGAGCCTACTCTCGAGCGTCAAGCTTCTATAGCTGAGTGGTCATCGAAAACGCCTCCCACCCGTGAGACTGGGGATCGAATCTTACCTTAAAATTACATCTCATATGAAATTGAAAATATTCATGTGAGAAAGGGATAATATTTATCCATGCTCGCCAGTATGCGATATATTTCAAAACGTTTTCCAAGCACAATCTTGAATGTACAATTCAGCAAGCGGAGATTAAAAATATTAACGCAAATGGTAACAAATGGATAGTGAACTAAATAACGCGCAACGAAAACTGATATTAAAGTATAAAAGTTTGAAAGATGTTTTATTTTCCATACAATGTAATAGAAGCATAGAAATATTCAGTGGGCTTTTTTAACATTTTGGTTAAAACCCGTAATTTTTATGTGAAATTGAACAATTGCAGTAAATTTCTTTTCAAATTGAAAACGTAAACTGTTTAGGTATATACAATTACTTACAGCTGTAAATATATGCATTAAAATAACGAAATTTCCGGTATTTCTATATCGGAAACGGACAGGATCGAACCAATACAAAACATTTTGAGGTGCATAAATGAAATACGAGCGATCGTTTTGCAATCAACTCCTATTTTTATGATGAACCGGGCCCGTGTAAAGATCAGGGGTGGAACATTTTTCTGTGGGACTGCAATAGAGTAAGCTTAAGCTTTAGACTAATTTTTTTTGCTTGGCTTAAGCTTAGGCTTAGGCTTTGGGAATAAGCTTATAATACTGTTCCGCCCCTGTTCTTTACATTGGCCATGAACCGATAAATAATACTGATTTTAAAATATTTTTACACCTTTGCAATAAAAATCATTGAACTTTGTTCCGCCGTCAGCGTCAAAATTTCGTTTTCTGATAACTCGTATATATTTGCACGTTTGAAAATATACAGAAAGTAAATTAACGTTACAGTGATAATCCAATTCTGAAAATTGCAACGTTGTGATATCTCGAAATGGAAAAGTTGCATCAGCGACAGCGAACTCATAATTGTATGCTTCCTACTGTTATTCAGAGTTTTGTTCAATTTAAGTTTTCTCAGACTGATTAATTCGATCGCAAGTTTTACAGAAACAGGGGCATATACCAGGATTTCATTTCGGGAAAGAATAAACCTTGTTTGAAGAGCAAAAATATTTTTATCTCTGCAGTTATTGTACTACTTGTAGAAACGCATTCTTCGAGTTTTTCTGGCAATTTTTAGATATATTACCGTCATCCTGTTTGTATACGTCCCTGCCAAGAATATGGAAAGTAACATACGTATAATATATAAGCTCATATTAAAGCTCAAAACAAAATGTACCTTTAGTTTTGAATTCCGATCCTTCAAAAATTTCAAAGACAAAATGTAAAATGGCAGATGCATCGAAATTTTTAACATTTTGGATAAATTTCGTAGTAATTTCATTTCGAACAATTGCAACATATTTGTAACAAAAAATGCATGATACAAATGCGTGATTCATATCCAATTTTGAACGTAAAATAACAAAATTTTCGTTATTTACGTAAAACAGAACCGGAAACAGAAAGCAATTTTACTGCAAAAGGACACCGAAACGGATATCCAATTTACACCCTGGATCGGAGTGATTTAAAGTTTACCGCTATTCATTCAGAAAAAACCAGAAATGACACAAATTCGTTTTCTGAGTTGGTTAATAAAATAGAAAATATTCATTCGAGAAAGAGCTAAATTATTACGCAGCTCAATAATCGCTCTTCATTTAAGCAAAATGATGTTGTCTTGAGTTTTCGTATCTTTCATTCGCCAATTTGTATCCTTGATCATTTTCGTTGGACGCTGGCGTATCATTTGTTGCTTTTCCATCTGTTGAGCATTCATTTACATCATCAGAACTTTGCTTCGCACGCTGCTGTTCATTAGTTTCAGCAACGGCAATCACATCTGTGCATTGTTCCCGTTTGTGGTAAAATTTTAATCGATACGGCAGCATTAGAATTACCTGTAGACGAATATGTTGACTCAGGTTAAGTATAAAAGCCGTCCCAAAAAGTGTAAATTTAAGCTTCAGCCTAGACATAATCCTAACCATCCCGGTTTTTAAGTCTTCCAGTATATCATACTCTCTCTCAGTGGATGGGGTGCGAGATATAAAATAGTTCTGAAACATATCGCAAGCGAGAAGCCAAACGCACTTTTAGTACTAAAATTTATTACAAAATTTTAGTTTCGATGCTTGGTGTTGGGTAACCGCATAAATTGTAACATATAAGTGTAAAATATTGCACTTGATTTCTGCTAAAAGCAGCCTTGACCTACATAGTTGCGCCTTGGCCCATGTAAAGATCAGGGGCGGAGCGGAGAGTTTATCTGTGGGATTGCAATAGAGTTAGCCTAAGCTTTGGACGAATTTTTTCGCTTGGCTTAGGCTTAGACTTAGGCTTAGTAACATGCTCATTCTAACACTTAGGTTTAGGCGCTTAAGCTCAGGCTTAGGCTTAGCAATATGCTTATAATACTGTTCCGCCCCTGTTCTTTAACATTAGCCCTTTAATCTAACATTGATAACAATCGAATCAAAGCAGCAAAAATGATAAATTTGAACGTTTTCTAACCTGAATTGCACTTAAAACCAACGGATAAAAACACGCGACATAAAACATTGAATTCAGTAATGAGTTGACTTCTGAGTCGGCCAGCGTATTTCGGGTTTTGGAATCTTTCCATTTTTCGTAGCGGTCATCTTTGTTCATGATATTTACAATAATTATGGGCGTCAACGATATGGCTGGTTTTGTAAATAAAGCATTCATTGTGAAAATTAATGTCGACAGAGGATTGCTGAAACCAATCAGAAGCTGTTATTCTCAAATGTGTGTCGCATGAGTCGCAAACAGGAACCAGGGATGTAAATGGCTTAAGATGTTTGGCCCATGTAACGATCAGGGGCGGAACGTTTTTCTGTGGGACTAGACAAAGACAACAATAAGCTTACGAAAAATTGAATTTTAAATTCGCAAATATTAAAACATTTTAGACTTGAAAGTAAATTTCAATGGAATACTAATTACGTGCAGGTGAACGTAAGCAAATCTTTACCCGAGCGTTGAGATTTTTTACCCTCGAATATATCCATGTCAACAATTTCTTAGCCGACCCGCATTAATATTCACTGGTCGTATGAAACAGTGATTGTAACAGGTTTTCAAGCAACTATGCTTTAGATTGAAGATTAATTTTGCATTCTTCTTTACGCTTAGGCTTAGGATTAGGAATATGGTTTAGTGTTTGTGCTATACTCTAAACGTAACATCAACCCGAGCGAGTCTATTAACAAAAATGTCGGCTTACCTCCGTTTAAATTTAACATAATCTTCATCGATTATATTTGGATAAAATATGTTGTACACCGTAGGCCACATTGATTGCGCAAGAATGCTGAAAAAGTCGCACAGCGCCACAATTACTGTTCCCGTCAGGGCCGGAGCAGCCACCCGCATTCCCCCATATGGGGGCCGCCACCAATATGTGGACCGTACCCTAACCGGTTGAAACTTAAACCGCCGAAGATTTAAAATGCGTCTGGCTTCACTATCGCTTCGCTTGCCAAATTGGAGACCCCCGCCCTGAAGTTTAGGAGGACCTCCCACTTCTGTCTGCGCCGGCACTGGTTAAGGAAAATATCGTAGTCCACAGCCGTCATCTTCCATTTCCGGCCCAAAAGTAATCCTTCAACAGGCGAATCAGAAGTTTTCTCAGTATCCACTCAAAGTCTTTTCGCTCCTTCTACCAATTATGGCTACAGGGCTGAGTCTTTTAAACCAATTGAATATGACTCAAATTATTTCGGAACAAAGACGAAAATATCTTGCATTTTTGAAATTTGAATTGAATTAAATTGTTTTTCGCTGTTTTCAACAAATTTTAAAATATATTCGATTTACGCTTATAATTTCAAAAACCATTTTGGAATATCATTTGTTATTAAGAATTAATACTCTGTTGTCAACTTACTAATCAAGTATGAGATAACATATAACACCGGTTGCATTATGACGACCAACACAAAAAGCAACAACTGAATTGATTGCAGTAAATGCAATGCTTGCCATGAGCACAATATATGGACCAAATCGGGTTAACAACGGACTCAGTGCAATAATTAAAACCTGTTAAACAATCACGGCATATATATGTCGCAGTCCAAGCCGTAATTCCTTACCCAATTTCAAATTAGTGTAAGAAAAAGCGGAGTAATTGCTTGGACAACCCAATGTGATACTCTGTCTTAGGAATCAATTGGGTGGTTTTGATAAGTTATTAAAGTTATTCGGTAGTGGTGACTACCTCTGGTTGATTTGGTAAATAAAAGACGTGGTGGTTTCTTCAACAGCATGAGTTTTAGCACCAGCTAAGTATATTCTTGGAAAATGCACACTGCAAAAAATGGTGAGTCAAATTGACTGTCTTCGAAATAGACTTTTCCGGACTACACAAACTGAGTCGAATTTGACTCTGGCATAGTCTAATTTTGTCATCATTTTGTGAAGTCCGGAAAAGCTTATTTCGGAGAGAGTCAATTTGAGACACCATTTTTTGCAGAGTAGAAGGTGTAGCTGTAATTTAGGATGCAGTAAATTCAGTTAAATTATGTCAAAAGCGACTATACAAAACGGTTAAAAATGAGCCAATCAAACTATATTTCACGGTATTAAATTATAATAACCAATCAGAATTATATGTTTCGGCTTCAGCATACAGAATTGTGCCTTGGACGAACTCAAGCTGGTTCTTAATACTAACCAATCAATAACTGATGATATATTTCTGTAACACTGTCTGGGTTTTTGAAATCTTACTCAAGAATTTACTTATGTCGCAGACTTAAGTAAATACTAAAATTTCTGACCAAAAACAAGTAAATGCCAAATGTCAGCAATTGTCATAGCAAGAGAGTAATAGTTTTGCTATATATTAAAACGAGGCACAATAAGTCAACAATTTCAATTAGACTAAGGTTTGTATGCCTGAACGGCTAGTCTGTAATACATCAAATTTCATCAGAGACCTAAATATTTACGTAACTTCAGTACGCTTTTAAAAAGGACAAAATGGTTAAGTAATTGCTTAGCGCGTACTTAAGTACTAAGTCGTACTTAAGTAGTTTTTCAGAAACCCAGTCATTGTCTATTAAAAGAGATGAAATATGAATATGATTTGCACGGTTTGGCGAACTGAGTATATACTGTGGACCGGTATTCAAAAACTTCGCAGAACTCAAAGTCTTTCGGTATTGGTAGAATTAGGACAAACCAAATGCAAAAAATTAACTTGAATTAGCTTTTGCAAGCTCAAAATTAATTACCAGCTTGCGATCCGTGCTACTCTGTAAAAGTACTCTACCTAAAATACTTTAGTTAAATTTTACTAACATTTTTAAGAATAAATGTACTAAATATTGAGTAAATTTTTGCCTGAAATAATGTAAATAATTAAAACAACTGCTGTCGTTTCTTGATTAATTAAGTAAATGTAAAGCTAAAAAATTTTGTGTTTGCTTAAAATTAAGTAAATCTTTGCCACGCACGATAGTAAGTAAAATTGACACTTAATTCAGCAACAGTTTTACTTAACTTTACGTATATTTTTAGTGAGCACAGCTCTGAATTGAAAATCAGCTAACTACGACCAAATTGTCTCTACCTGAGGAATAGTGGTGCACGCGGTGTAAAATGCACTAATTGCAACCGAATCAAGTGCAAAGATACTTTGAGGTACGAAGGCTTCAGTGAAAATTGCCAAAAAGTTTGCGTTCATTGTTATCCGCATAATGTGAGCGAAATTAGTAAACGTCACACATAAAAAGTCACTATTAAGCACAATTTGTTTGACAGCTTGAATTCCAAGCTTAAATCTTTGCATTGGAGCTAACGCGGTGCTTGGCGATGCGTTATACGGTCGCAAATTTGAACTCGATTGTTTGAGAACATGAGTTGAAGAAGATGAATGCAAGTTGGATTCAATTGAAGTTTCAACTTGTTGCGGTCGAGTCACAGGTAATTGCTGTTCTAAAAACGTATAGGAGATGTGGCGTTTTATTGTTACAAGTTTGAGAAGCGAAGCCAGGAACGTGTAACCTCCCCCTAAAACAGGCGTGTGGTCTTATGAATTGGGTAATTGAAGAATTCGTGAGCGACGCAAGCGGAATGCTTGATATTTTGTAAAATGGCTGTGTAACAATAAAAAATTACGGTAATTTTAATATTAACCAATCACAAAACCGTTCTTGGTTCATGGATTGGGGTTCTGAAGCCCAGATATAACTCTGGCTGCTCGTCTGCCTCGAAAAGTTTTAACCTCGCCTGTAAAGTTCTCGATAGCCCTAATGCCATTCGTTTCCTAAAAATTTTATCCCCTCTCCAGCAACCTTAGCCCCGTACGAGTTTGCCAGTTTGATTTCTTATGAAAACAATTCACGAAGTTGGAACGCACCAGATACGTATTTTTGACAAGTTTCCAGTGTAATTTGTTTACAATAGTTTCATAGCACATACACTCGACTGTTTTATAGTTAGAAAATCTGCATACAGTCGTTTTATGCATTCCTTGACGCTTTTGCACGTTGCACAAAGTTGGTTGAATAGTTTATGTTATAGCAGTGTTTTGATAAACGCCAAAAAACCGTTTAACATTTCGCTACGCTATCAACTGACTTAAGAGTTTATCCGATTACACAAAACTCTTAGAAAGATGCTGTTCGCAACGCGTTTTTGGACATAATTCTTTAATAGAATTTGTTGCTGCAAAACATAAGATATCCGTGCACAGCGAGCTGCCAAATTTAACAAATACACCTTGTGATTCCATTATACGCATGTTATTGTGCAAATTGGGTTGTGTGATTTTGAAAACTTTCATTTTACGCTTAGCAAAACAATTCTGTGAAAAGGTTTTCGTTTTTCAAATTTTTCGGCAAAAATAAATACTGTGACAAGGAAATATTAACAAAATCTAAGAGAACATTAATTAACATTAATTGTTGCAAAAAGTTTGCAATTTTAAGAAAATGTTCAGTCTGAAACATGATTCCAGTATTATGCTAACTTTCTAGTGTCGACCCGCAACCAAAACCTATTAGTAGAGCGAGCAGGAAACTTTCTTGATGCGACAAGAAAAACTATTTTTAACATAAGATTTTTGGCCCATGTATACAACAGCTCTGGAACGTTTTCCGGCGGGACTGTAATAAAGTATACAAAAGCTTTAAAGTATAATTCTTTTGCTTAGGCTTAGGCTTATGCTTAGGCTTAGGCTTAGGCTTAGACTTAGGCTTAGGAATATGCTAATACTACTGTTCCGGCCATGTTCTATACATTGGCCAAATTCTTAATTCTTCAGAAAAAAATTAGGTATAACGGGGGAAGACGTCAGTAAAGAGGGCAGCAACCCCGTATAATTGCAGCTTGAAACCGACTCCTATCGATTTTATTACTTTGCGTGTTGCCCTTGTATCGATCAACAGGTTCCGGTGATTTTAGACCGGATACGACAAAACATATCGTAGCAACCACACCAACAACTGCGGCACTAATTTGAAATCGTGAAAAGTTTGTTACACTGGCTGATATTTGATTCATTGGAAACATAACAAAGGATCCAATTAAAGACGCCAATTGCATATATTTAACAATGCGAACACGGCCGGAATGATCTGTAGTCATTTCGGTGAATAATCCACAATGTGCAGCACCTGTAAATCGTAGAGCAGAGTGTAAACAAACAGTAAAAATAACTGAAACGGATAGTGATCAAAATAACCGAAATCGAAAACGGATATTTGAATATGAAAGTTTACAAAATGTTATATTTTTTACCAATACAATTAAAATATGCAAATGTTCACCGGTTCAAGTAAAATTTTATGAAAACATAGCAAAAAGCACCCAAAACTTCAAAGATTGTCGAGGAAATCTGTTAATTTTTATTCAAAAATGAAGCATAATCTGAATAGCAACAGAATTTCTGGTATTTCTATAACGAAAACGAGAACCTATTTTTGCCAGAAAACGATATGCGATTACAAAACGGTACCAAGATTTCAAGAACGGTTTGTTCTTGATTCATGCACTTTTCTCACATTCCCACCTTGGCTTCGAACGAAACATACCCTTTGGTTTAAGGCTAACGTCTGCCAAAGCCTCAGCCTAAATCTAAATGTGAATAAAAGTGTACAAGACCCGAACAGATATATGGGCGTAGTTGGATATATGTACAAATCTCAGTAGCACTGCCGTCCGCAAAATTTGCAGTAGAACTTTCATTAGAATTTAGCCCCGATTTGTAACTCGTGTGAACTCATTCCATTCCCATGGTGATATTTCGGCCAATAAGCTGTCTTGTACGTTTGGTTGAGCACGGATCTACAAGAGAAGACTATTACTAAACCTAAGCCTAATCCTAACTCTAAGCCTAAGCATGAAATTAGTCTAAAGCTTTTAAGTTTATTTTAGTGAAATCCTCGGGAAACAGTCCGGCGCTTAAGTAACATGGACCACATTTATTGAATATCAAAGTTAAATGCTAAATGTAAGTAAGTGAGACTACAATGAATTATTAGAATTTCTACTGTTTTGTTGAATATAACACAAAGTTTACAGCTGATTAAATTGAATAATGCTTACCAACCAACGTAATGAATGTGTCGAGAAGGAACAACGAAAGTATCAGGTGAACTCCGATAACCCATTCCGGTTCACCGTTTTGAACCCACGGTCCAGCCCAAGGCAACATGAAGCACAACACAAACAACGGACCAGTATACAGGATCACCTTTTTACGATTTTTAATCCAGCTGAAAACGCCTGAAAATGATTTCACGAATAAAATAAGGACGCTCACAAAGGCAGACTGGACCAGCGGTATATACCTTCCTTGCCTTCCTGGTTCTGAAACTTTCAGATTTGAACGCAACTGGTGCTCATGATTAGGTTTAGGTTCAGTCTTGTAAAGAAAGAATACCTGTGCCATAAAATTTTGGCACCAGTTGCGATTTGAAATAGATTCACGTCTAAGTTCTAGGGGTAAGAATACGTGTCCCCAAAACTGTATTTCTAATCATTTTTGCTAATCAATAAGCGTTTACTTAGTAAATCTCGGCCACATTCTTACGACGAAATGTTAGATTTTGTAAAAACGGTTGACAACAGCCCTGCAATCACCCTGTAACTTCTGGTGAGTTGATTAATAATCAACTCAGAGAGAGAATTAGTTATTTTAGGTCATTTTTGAGTTAATAGCACTAAATATTATTCTGAGTTCTGAAAGACCTAATTCAGAACTCAGGCTTCTGAGTGCATTCAACTAATTGTGAGTCAATTCACTGGTGTTTATAGTGCAACTTCATTAGAAAATTTGGTTCTTATGAACTTACACCTAAGTACATTTATTTAACCCTTTCTCACATGAATATTTTCTATCTCCCCTCAGACCTACTTTTATGCTAGGATTCGAACTCCGATGACTGGAGTGGGAGGCGTATACCATCACCACTCAGCAATAGGAGCTTGACGCTCGAGCCCGAGGGAACTTTCACGTCTTGTGGTGATTTAGTACTATTTATACGAGTTGCAATTGTTAAACATTGTGCGATACATATTATTTATCGTATATACACTGCGCTGAGTTGCCTATAGGCAACTCCATGTGAGAAGGGGAAATATAAAAGCTTAGGCAACGGGTACAGTTATAAATAAGCATTTGTCTAAGTCTCTCAATTAAGTTTCACTGACCTTTGCAGCCACAGTCACCGCCAATGTCTTGAAAATAACCAAACAACGGATCATTGACTGCGTTCCAAATCATAAACAAAATTTGCGATACATTCATCCATTTGTTTGATACTTTGTATTTTTCGAGAAACACCTAAAAATAAACAATAAAAATACTTTTATTAGTTTGTTTTCGGCGCTGAAATAAATTGTAGCTGCTAAGTAGTAAAAGCAGGCATATTCATAATACACCACCGGTGTTTAGTCGTAAATTTTAAAATGAGTCACTTTGGCCTAAGAACACAAGTACGGTTACTTGCTCGAAGACTTCTGCTGCAGAGACTTTGCATAGATTTCGTTTTAACTGTGTCATTTTTGCACATTCTGTTACTTGTTTTACAAAAATTATTGAAAATGAAAGTTGCAATACAACTTTGAACAAATATTCACGGGTTCTGTTTTCGTTATTAGTACGAGGGGCATACCGCAGTGAGAAAATTTCGCACTATTTAAACTTACTAAAAACCTCTATTTTTAGGATCCATTTTAGAATTTAACCCCTTCTCACATTGAGTTGCCTGTAGGCAACTTAGCGCAGTGTATATGCGTTAAATAGTATATATCGCACCTTGTTTAACAATTGCAACACGTATACATAGTACTAAATCACCACAAGACGTGAGAGCCCCCTCGGGCTCGAGCGTCAAGCTTCTATAGCTGAGTGGTGATGGTATACGCGTCCCACTCCAGTCACTGGAGTTCGAATCCTAGCATAAAAGTAGGTCTGAGGGGAAATAGAAAATATTCATGTGAGAAACGTTTAAAACATTGATTTTATTGGCTAACGCCAGCACTTTTTATGCCGGACTCTCTATCAGGGCTGGGATGAAGATGCGCTAGCGGCCCTGGAGATCAGCTGTTCAGATACAAATGTCATACAGCACGAGTTTTCGCGACTGAGCCGCGACGATGGTCAAAGTGAGTAAGATTCTCGCCCCGCTTAGTTGGTCTCGAAGTACGCATTTGAAGCATCAGGTAAATACATAAATTTTTAAGCAACCCATGCTTGTGAAACGGGTGCTACGTTGTGCTATTAACGTACTTGAGTTAACCCCGTTTTGCAAGTAATGAACAGCTCAAAATTTTATCCAATGACTGATGCTCTCGTGCTCGATCGTCCAATCGCATTGCTCGACTCGAAATTGCACACCTGGAGCATCGTTTGCGGAGTGCATGTAAATCTGTGACAAGGAACGCGAGCGAGGGGGTTGCCGCGTTACATTCTGTTAGCAACAGGGATAGTAAAGTAACCGCACGCAATGTGTCGTATATGATATATGTCACGATAAATTTCAATGAGTTGATTTTAACTCAGAATGAGTTGAATTTCTCAGTTTGCGTTAGGTATATCAGAACTCAGCATTTTGAGTTGATTCCATTCTTAAGGTTAGGTTTTGGCTTAGGCTTAGGCTTAGGCTTAGGAATAAGCTTATAATACTGTTCCGCCCCTGTTCTTTGCATTGGCCAAAAACGGAAAAAACTACTGAATTATGACTTACTTTGATGTAATAGAAATTGAAAATAGTTCCGATTAACGATGCTCCTAAACTGGTTAAAGCAACCGCAACATAACTTGAATCCGGGCGAATCCACAGCCAAATATGTCGAAATAAATCAGAAGACATTATATTTCTAAGCTTTTTTGATTGAAATCAGTATTTTGAACGTTGCTACGATACGAATGTTTACATAATTCTGACTATTAAGTTTTTGGGGTTTCTGAAACTGAAAAAGTATCTAAAATGTTTTTACAAAAAATCCACAACGAAAGCTGACCCTGAAAAAATAGCCGTTGGTTATGTCTTTGGCGTCTGGTGATTCCGATATGTGCGGAGAGGCATCACGACATTTCGCCGTCCTGACAACTCATTTTTTGTAAACAGGATTCCTCATAAAGTGGACAAATTGTCGCCAACATTTAAGTTTAAGTATAGGATTATGGTTTAGACTTTGGCTCAGTCAGTTGTTGACGACGAGTTGTGGTAGACGTCTACGGAACACTTGGACAATACAAGTAAACACTGCAAAAAATGGTGAGTCAAATTGATTCTCTCTGGAACAGGCTTTTCCTGACTACACAAACTGAGTCAAAATTCGACTCTGTCTGAGTCAGATTGAGTCGAATGACTCAGGCGGAGTCGAAATATGACTCTGTCTGAGTCAGATTGAGTCGAATTTGACTCAGGCGGAGTCGAAATATGACTCTGTCTGAGTCAGATTGAGTCGAATTTGACTCAGGCGGAGTCGAAATATGACTCTGTCTGAGTCAGATTGAGTCGAATTTGACTCAGGCGGAGTCGAAATATGACTCTGTCTGAGTCAGATTGAGTCGAATTTGACTCAGGCGGAGTCGAAATATGACTCATTTTGTATAGTCAGGAAAAGCCTATTTCGGAAAGAGTCAATTTGACTCACCTTTTTTACAGTGTACGCACCAGGAACGTGCCGAATTTCGCTGTAACTCTCGAAGCGGAACGGTAAATTTCTGACAGGTGGCAACGCACAGTCAAATCACTCGAGCTTTTCAAGAAGGAAGCCAAATTCAACTTTACAACTCGTTTTTCAATGCAAAATTTTCGTTTGATCCCAATTGGATGGGCCTGAGTATCCTTCGTTCGTTTGACAAATTAGCGTGTGACACGTAGATATGAACTTTAATCTGCTCGACAACGCTTAACCAATTGTATTGACACGTATGGGTGTGCATTACTTGTTTCACCTGAGTAAACAAATTAATCAGTGCAAAGCTTAACGCAATAGTTTTTCCAAGACAAGCATAGAGCATATATTAATATTGCTTGGCATATAATCTATTGTTGTCACATTTTGCGGCCACAAAAACCAGAGAATCTTAGCCTTTAGACTAATTTTTTGCATAAACTTAGTCTTAGGATTAGGCATAGGTATAGGCTCATCCTCACGTTTAGGCTTAAGCTTAGGTTTGGACTTAGGAATGTGCTTATATATTGCTATCACGGCGTTCCGGTTCTATATATCGGCCCATTTCGCAAATACACTAATTATTAAGGCACTTGTTCATTTTCCCCTACATTTAAGCATGCCTATAGCCAGCTCGACGTGCTAGCCGGCTAAACATCTTTCAGAGGGGCTACAAGGGTTTTTAATGACTTTCAAGCAAGGATGACAATTTTCTAGGGTAGGGACAAAATTCTTCCTGGAGGGCTGAACCCCCGCTGGCCCTCCTCTGGCCACGGGCGTCATTTAAGATGGCCCACTATACTATGAGCAGCGTACCATTTTCCCGCGGAACTCCAACAGAATGAGTGCGAGCTTATGCTTCAGACTAAATTTTTTACTTACGCTCAGTCTTAGACTTTGGCTTTGTTTTACGTTTATCCAAACTCTGAGACTTAAGTTTAGGAAAATGCTTTAGCTACTGTCTGTTTCAAAGTAACATTGGACATTAATGTTTATTATTAGCAAAAGGTTTTGGCAAAGGTTTAGGTTCGGCTTAGAAAAGCGCTTTTCCGAAACCTACGCAACATGCCTGTGCTGGAAGGTTGGGATATAAGCACCATTTAACTATAATATGTTGACAAGCAATCGAACAGGTTACCGATAAGAATACAATATTCTTTAATGTCAGACATATAACGAGTTTATATCTCAACTATTTTTAAACCATGCAATCGACCTAATAGAATCAACTCATTTTTTTGAAACTTTGAGTTAAAAACATTACAAAACTTATTTTTTTGAAACTTTGAGTTAAAAACATTACAAAACTTATTTTTTGAACTTTGAGTTAAAAACATTACAAAACTCATTTTTTTGAAACTTTGAGTTAAAAACATTACAAAACTCATTTTTTTGAAACTTTGAGTTAAAAACATTACAAAACTCATTTTTTGAAACTTTGACTTAAAAACATTACAAAACTGTTATTATTAATTAAAACACAGTTGGCCGAACAAATTATTGTGTCAAACAGCGTCTGCGATGTCAAATCTGTGAGTGGCAGATTCAAAAAGTGGCAGATCCGAAAGTGGCAGATCCAATAATTTTTTGACGAAAAACCCGCGATATCGAAACAACGACAAAACTCGTCAGCGAAGCGAACGAGAAGTCAAACGCAATTTTTGTATAAATGGCAAATTTTGGTTACGATTAGAGTTCAACGACCAGACCTGGATCACAATCCCCTTTGAATCGGTCGACACAAATCGACAATAAATGTTTGTAGTACATTGCAAATAGAGTAAATTGCAAAAAAACAGACTGCAAAATTGCATTCGTGCGTTTCTACAACGCTTGTTGCATAGATCACAGTGGAAACTGCGAGACAAAACTGCAAATGTAGAAATGCAGTATATATACATACATAAACATACATATATGTACATTGTATAAAAATGGCTTAGTTTGAACAGTTGTAGAATATAAACAGTAAACTGATTTAAGAGCCACCCTACTTTGGTTAGAAACTGTTGCAAAACTACGAAGAAATAAGCTTAAACCTAAGCCAAAACATAACTTTAATCTAATCGTAAGGATAAGCCTATGCTTGAGTTTCTCAGTGTTTCAATGCTTAAAACCACCGTCTAACCACGACATGGATCAATATTTATTTGCAAATTTTTCATCTCAAGCTTACACTTGGTAAAGAGTGATAGGAAGAGTGTGACACTATGCATACAACACGTAGTAGCGTGATGTAGTATCACGCGGAAACTACTTTGTCTAACCCCCATCCCTTGATTGAGGGGGGTTCTGTACGGTTTTAGCATTAAACAAAATTGCGTATTACATGAAAAGAGGTCTGCACTAAACATGCAGTTTAGATGTATTTTGCATAAGTGTGTTAACTGCAGTCACTATGGAACTAATGAAATTGACGCTGTATTTAATGCTTAGTTACGGAAACTGATGAATTGCAGAAGTAACGAGTATATTTCTGCCATTAGAAGCCGTATCTGTGCTAATATGAATACGCGTATTCGAGGAGGGCATAGTTTGCGCGATGCTTTGTGTTGACATTTTGTGCTAACAGCGTGTGAGTTGATATATTTGATGTCTTTCGACTCCATCCTTTTTCTGTGTACCGTGTATGACATTTGTTGTTTGCTACATTGTTTTATATTAAACCTGCCTGGTATTTCTTGTGCAATTTAGGTTACGGATAATGCCAATGGAAACATTCTATTTACCGACGCATTTGTAAATATGAATAAAAAGATTCAAGAGGAGCAACGTAACTGGTTATAAAATGTTCGGAGACAAGTGGAAACATGCTTTCAATATGCATAAACTATGCGACGTTACTGAAAACAAACTGTTGCAACAGTAGCTAAGACCATCACCTCAATCAAGGGTGGGGTAGCATCTATTAAGGTCCGCGTGATATCACGCAATATATGTGTATAGATGGAGAAGTGTCATACTCTCCATTATACACTCTTGGTAAAACCAAGAGTGGATGATCACTTTTTATAACAAGAGTGTGCAACTGGGTACGTTCTGTGTATTAAAGAATGTACCCGGCATGCGTTGCGTTTTTGGCCTACCCCCCTCATTTGGGGGGTGGTGTTGAAACCTTGAACGCAGGCAAATACTGTTGCGATACATAGTGCAAACCTTGTCCGGTTATATTCTTGAATTAAGTTTAGCTGAATTCTGTGTGCAGTTGACCCCCCTAAATAAGGGGGGTATGGGCAAAACGCAACGCGCGGTGGTACTTTTTATGCCACGCGTATTTTTGGAAGTTGCACACTCTTATTATCGACTGTTGGTCAAACCAATAGTGGATGATGTCCACCAGCAGAAGTGTGAGCAACTGACGCGGTAGTGCATGGAACAAAATGTAACAACACGCGGTACATTTTTGCTCGACCCCCTCATTTGGTGGGGCGGTACCACTTACCCTACATATTTTACATAGGAGTTAAAATATAATCGGAGCGACTTTAGCTAAAATTCAAAATATTGGTTCAACGAACCCCCCCTCCACATAAGGGTGGTACGCCAAAAATGCTACGCGTGCCGGGTACATTCGTTTATACACAGAATGTGTTCATTTGCACACTTTTGTTAAATAGCGATTATCCACTCTTGGTAAAAGTAAATATTTAAAAATATGGCAAAATTATAAAATGTTTGCTTTAAAGCAACTGACATTTCATGATCGTAAAATAAGTTTGATGTACGCTCACACTTAGGTACTCGCTTGGATAATCAGACCGATAAAAATGTGGTGTCGGCTTTATCAACCGAATAATTTTATGGCTGGTCCTGTTTCTGTTTCCGCCTTCATGTGTGTGCCCCAAACCCAAACAAGTAAGATCTCGTTTATCACCAGATACGTAATAAGGATCTTATTCTGCGATAAAATACCCCAATTTTAGACCCTAGAACCGAGCAGGTTGACGTAAACCATAGTGTCATTTTCCTGATCGTTCAAGAAATTTTCTAGAGGGATATATGCCTTACAATCAACGGCCAATTTAAAGAACAGGGCGGAACAGTATAATGAGCATATTCCGAAGCCTAAGCTTAAGCCTAATCCTAAGCGTAAGAATGAGCATATTCCTAAGCCTAAGACTAAGCCTAAGCCTAAGCCAAGCAAAAAAAATTAGTCTAAAGCTTGAGCTTACTCTATTACTGTCCCACAGAAAAACGTTCCGCCACTGTTTTTACATGGGCCCAATCAGCTAATCTTGTACACCACTGATTGATATTAACTGTTTCTCATCAAAACAAGCACATAAAATTTTTTTCGCCAAATATTTCACAAATAAAAAGGCAAAACTGCGTCGACGTCAACGCAAAAAAACCAAACATTTTTTCAAGTTTCAAATTAAAAATCGGAATGTCAAATTTGTTTTGTTGAATTTGAATTTTCATTTTGCTTTTTTACGGAAAGAAAAAACCATTTGAGTCAAATATTAAAAATGCTTTGTCGCTAAAAACTTTTGTCAAAAAATATGTATAAAAAATGAAACCTTGAAGAAAACATGAACGTAAAACCAAAATTTTGGAAATAGCGATTATTGTCAATAAAAGTTTCAAAATCGAATTTGTTGTGATATCTGAAAAAGGTTTTAAAAACACTTAAAAGTACCAAAAAATGACTGATTTTTGACTTCTGATCCCACCTGACTACTCTTGGGCATTAAATTAACTTCTCGTTGTGACAAACACGTAAAACTTCTTTAAATTTGTAATACAATTTTGAGTTTAAAAATGTTAATGATTACACTTTAATAAAGGTTATGACAAATTTAAATCGTTAGAAAACACTGGATATTAAAATGAAGCTGTACTTTTTTCACTTAAATTAATAATTAAAATGGCCAATGTTACTTTGAGGGGCGTAACAGTAGATTAAGCGTACTCCTGAGCCTAAGCCTAAGCGTTGCCAAAATGTGTTCCTAAGCCTAAGCCTAAACCTAAGCGTGAGCAGAAAAAATGTAATCTAGAATCTAAACTTACTCTTTTATGGACCCACAAGAAATCTGGACGCCCCTTATAGTAACATGAGCCATTACGATTATTATAATTCGAGCTAAACTTACAAAGACTGCGCCTGTTGTGGCGATATTTGGCGTTTTAATTGCTGGTTTGTGAGGTTTAAAAATTGTTGTCATGCGCTTAAAAATGGAATTTTGGTTTTTGAAAACAAAGTTCGTAAAAAACGTTTTCGATTGTAAGAAAAAGCCAAAAAAAGCGAATTTTGTAAATAATTATCGTTTATGACAGCTCAAAATTTGTATAAAAGACGCTGTTTAAACGGCAAAACTTTACTGATGGCAGTGTTTATTCTTAA
Source organism: Enoplolaimus lenunculus (assembly GCA_030248215.1). Classification (NCBI taxonomy): domain Eukaryota; kingdom Metazoa; phylum Nematoda; class Enoplea; order Enoplida; family Thoracostomopsidae; genus Enoplolaimus; species Enoplolaimus lenunculus. The sequence continues at coordinate 76,377 of JASANG010003291.1, forward strand.
ATGGTTGTGTTCGTTTATAGCAAATTGTTACTTGATTTCAATACTGGCCAATGTTACTTCCAGGGGCGTAACAGTAGATGAAGCGTATTCCTAAGCCTAAGCCTAAGCAAAAAATGAAATCTAGAATCTAAACCTACACTTTTATAGAGCGCTAGAAACCTGGACGCCCCTTAAAGTAACATGTGCCTCAATACTTCTTGATTTCTGCTGTGGTTAGGGTTTCTTTATACCAGCAGGAATCTATCTTCTATTTACTAGAACGTTTTGCATTTCAGCAATACTGTAACTTAGTGCACTTAAGCGTTTAGACTAAATATTTATCTTTTAGCTTAGGCTTAGGCCTAATTTTAAACTTTACGCTGTACTTGGGCTTAGGTTTAGGCTAAAGAATATGTTTAGGCTGACAATTTTTAGGAGCCCATTGTTGTAATTTCTTATATAAAATAAATAGGCCTAAATCCAAAATTTTTGACAACAGTACAGAATTTAGAACAACATAATTTCACCTGACCTCCGGCATCGCCTGTGGCCCCGACTCTGACATATTTCATTTGTCTTCGGTCCGGTACTTTTCACATCCGGTTGCAACTTGCTTTCTGTTACAGTATGCGCTGTTACGAGAGTAATTGCATGTAGTGTAGTAACATTAGTGAAACTGACTCCTATTGATTGGAACTCAAAATGGGGACCCCTCTTATTACTCCCCCCTTATTCGGGTCAATAAAGTAGCTTTTTCCAATTCGAGTAACTTCAGGGTAGCGAGGAGTGAAATTTAATTTTTGTGGTAAGACTGTGGGTCGCCTTTAGAAAAAAGCTTTTGAGGCAAATTCTGAAACACCGGGTATGTTTTCATAATCTTTACCGCTGTAAATTCCAATGAGTTTATTTAAACTCAGACAGCTCAGTATGAGTTGAATTCACACAGAAGCCCGAGCGGCCCATGTGTAGAACAGGGCCGGATCGTTTTCCGGAAGGGCTATAATAAAGTCGCTTTAAGCTTTAGACTATTTTTTGCTTAGGCTTAGGAATAGGCTCATCCATACGTTTAGGCTTAGGTTTATGCTTAGGCTTAGGATTATGCTTATACTACTGCTCCGGTCATGTTCTACACATGGGTTGCCTGAGCTATGAATTAGGTCTTTCAGAACTAGAAATTCTGAAATGATTGAACTCATTCAAATTAATCAATTCGCCTTGGATTTAATTAGCTCAGAGCGAGTTATTGCTCCCTGTTATTAACTCAGAAATATCCAGAAATAATAAAATTCACTCGACTCTTATACAGCGTAGCGGTTTCTTAAATAGATTAAATTTTGAGTTACTGTCGTTGTATCAACTTGTGATAATCCAAGAAGAGTACAGAAGCCAAACCAGTCCTAAAACCTAAGTCTTGACCTGTACACTGTTCCTTAGTCAAAGTGGTTGTGTTTTTAAATTATATATCAGCAAATACACTGCAATAAATGGTGAGTCAAATTTGACTCACTAAATCCCGCTTTTGACTTTGGCGGAGTCGAATATGACTCAGTTTGTGCAGTCGTGTAGAACTTATTTCCGAGACAGTCAATTCATTTTTTGCAGTGTACGATTAAAGATTTAGAAATTTAACTTTGTAGATCGAAACGCTTATTTTATATCGCCTTAGTATCTGAATAATGTCCGTTAACGTGGCTGCTGGAGTTGGTGCAATATTTAGTTTGTCAGCTGTGCTCGCATGCATGGTCGTACTGCCGTATACATATAATCGTGTCAGGTCATTTCGAATACAATTAAACGAAGGAACAGCTAAATTTAGAGTAAGACGTCGCAGTCCCTGATATCTGTTGCACCGGCCCATGTTACTTTAAGAGGCGTCCAGGTTTTTGGTGGGTCTATAAAAGAGTAGGTTTAGATTCTAGATTGCATTTTTTTGTTTGGGCTTAGGCTTTAGGCTTAGGAACTCATTTTTGCAACGCTTAGGCTTAGTCTAAGGCTTAGGAATACGATTTGAAACGCTTAGGCTTAGGAATACGCTTTGAAACGCTTAGGCTTAGGCTTAGGCTCACGCTTAGGCTTAGGAACACATTTTTGCAACGTTTAGGCTTAGGCTTACGTTTAGAAATACGCTTCATCTACTGTTACGCCTCTAAAAGTAACTTTGACCTGTTGCATTATTTATCACCAATTAGTAATAGACTTTCAAACAAGCCAACTCAAAATCCTTCGATTTCCTGCCTAAAAAGACGAACAGAACAAAATTAACTTTCGCCGGTGATTAAGTTTGCAAAGTCGGTCTCAAAATCTTGATGCTGCATACAATTGACAATTATGGATTAAGGATTGATAACGAATTAAACCTTTAACTGCGTTATCATATTAACACCAGGCTGTCGCAAACTTTACATATAAGAACGGCGTAGATGGATAGGAGGAACATGCGTGGATCCCATCTGAATAAAACAAGGAATGATTAAATATTTCTAGGATTGCCAAACGTTTTACTGCAGCGTGAGAGCCGCAGAACCGCATATTCGGACTATTTTCGGCAATCGAGGGAGACAGCTATTGAAAAAGTTTAAGACTACACTGTAAAATTTAATGAGTTTGACTTAACTAAAATGAGTTGAATCACTCAGTCTGAGTTAGGACTTCAGAACTCAGAATTTTTAGATCATTCATTTCATTCTGTGTTAATTAATCAACTCATCCAGAGTCAACTCAACTCAGAGTGAGAATCAACTCAGCTCAGAGTGAGTTAATGTTTCCCTGATATTAATTCAAAAATGACTAACTCGCCAGCTAAATTGATTAACTCATTGGGATTTACAGTGTATTAAAAAGTTACTATTACCTTCGTTTATACGAAGAATTAAAGTTTCACATCATAAAATGATGTAGAATAGGCATTTCACTAAAACAAAAACAAAACTGATGGATTTTTTTGGAATTTTCCAAAATAATTTGAACAAATCGATGAGAATAAGCCTCAGCCTAAACCAAAAGTATACACTGAAATTCCAATGAGTTGATTAATCAATTCAGCTAGCGAGTTAGTTGTTTCTGAATTAATATCAGCAAACATTAACAGAGTTGTGTTGACTCCTTCTCTGAGTTTAGTTAACTCTAGGTGAGTTGATTAAGTAACTAAGAATGAATGGAATTAACTTAAAGTTTAGAGTTTTGACAGTCCTAACTCAGACTGAGTGATTCAACTCTGATTCTGAGTTAAAATCAACTCGCTTAAATTTACAGTGTAATGAGTGTAAAAATTAATCATAAAACCTAGCAAGTAAGCATTATTCTTAAGGCTAAGTTTACTCTATCCGAATCCGCAGGATAATTAGACAACTCCCCTAAATGTAAAATGCGGTCAGAATTTTATTTTCAGCAAAATACATTTCAGGCTTTATCTGATGAAGCGTGGACAGAAATAATTGCGAGACGTCAAGTTCAAAATGCGGGTCGCCATGAACGACAAACACTCCCCTGCCGTAAGATTTTATCCTTGTGCCAAGCGTACATTATTGATATGTGAATTGTAAATTTTTAGCTATGATTTTTAATGAATTATTTACAGCGGCAAGTTATTTGAACAGGATTTTTGACAAAGTTTGCAAGTGCAAGTTGCAGCTGCAAGTTTTCGCAGTAAAAGGTTGCACGTGTGAATAGGGCTTTGAGTTTTTGCGTAATAAACTTGATAAGATGTATTAACTGCGACAATAACTGTGAGTAAACGTGCGTCGCGGGTAAAGCAATTTTACACGGGTATACCCTGTGGGTCAAGAAATGAAACTTTCACAGGTAAGGTGAAGGCCGGGTACAGAAATCTATCCCTACTTATATACACCTAAGGAAACAGGTTCAAGCCTATGCCTAAAAGTTATACCCAAATATAAAAAAATTTAAAACTGTAGCAGGCAAAGTGTACAATTACCCGATATCGGTTGAATCTTAACATGAGCGGATCTAAAGGGGGGCGTCGAGGACAGGTTCCCTCCTTCGCAATATTTTTATGAAAAAATTGTAAGGTTCCCCACCTGATCAACTATGGCCTTTCTGGGACTATAATTGCGTTAATGGCTGATTCTCGTTCGCTTCGATCGAGAGACATTTTTCACTATTACAACCCCTCAAATCATTAATTTCTGTATTCGTCGTTGAGTCCTACTTAGTCCGGTTTAGTAGATTTATACGGCTTAAAACTATTTGGCTTTTCATTTTAGAATGTGAAGAAACCGCTGAATGTCCACCAGGATCTGCAGGAAAACCCGGTGAACCAGGTGAAGATGGTCAACCAGGAAAAGACGGAACGCGCGGTGACAACGGCAAAGACGGCGTTGAAATCCCATATGAAATACCAGAAGGTCCTGAATGTCGACCGTGTCCAACCGGTCCGGCGGGACCACCCGGTCCTTCAGGTCCTCCTGGCCCTCCTGGACCTCCTGGCACTGATGGCGAAGAAACGGAAGATGGAAATCCTGGTCCAGCAGGGCCTCCTGGTCCACCAGGCCCGAAAGGCGAGTCGGGCACTCCTGGTAAACCAGGTGAACCCGGAAAAGCCGGAAATGATGGAGTGCGTGGCGAAAAAGGTCCACCAGGTCCTCCAGGTAAAGTAAATTTGCTAGTGAACTGGCGGATCCATCATTTCTCACCAAGAGGGGATAGGAAGCCGCCCATGCCCCTTGCACACTTAGCTCCGAAGTCATGCTTAGAAGTAATGTTAAGCTTCCGGCTAATTTTTTCTAATTGTTTGTAAAGCTACCGGTTGTATAGTTAAAATAGTCAACGTTACTTTGGATCAATTAAAGTTTTCCCCATTAAACTAAGCCCTAAAATCTTTGACGGACGCTGTCTGAGTAGATTTAGTCATATTTTTCTCGAATTTTTTGCTCGAATTCTGATAACGATAAGTCATACATAATGTTATTAGCTATTCGTTGCAAAGGTTTTTACTGGCAAAGTAGCTGTTAAGGCAATTTGCGAAAACTGTCGTCAAAAGAGGTTGAACGACCAGTTAAAGCGTTTTCAGCACTCAAGTATTTATTTCCTTGAAAACGTCCGTCTCTAGAGTTCTTGCTTAAAGCGATCTTGCCAGCACGACTGCTTCACTCAGATAACTCTCGTAGCAAACCGAATATGCTACGAGAGTATTTTCCAGCATTTCTCGTCACTCAGTGTGCCCCTTATAACCAACCATTTTGTGGCAAGTCGGTGATTGGCTGATGAATTGGTCATATACATTTTGATTGGTTGAAAAATTTTAAGCTTAGTTCATACGACACCTTTACCTGCCTTAATATCACCAGGAGGGAACTTAATACCCTTATCGAGGCAAAAGGTTACTTTGATGTTTCAAAAGAGAAAAATAAACTGATCAGTAAGTTACCTTTAGGATAACAGCACAATTCTGAACATCAGTGTAAGAATATGAGCCTAAAACCAATAAGGAAGTCTATGCTGAAAACAACTCAATTTTAATCCGAAAGCATTGCTATCAACAGCCGTTAAAATTATCAATAAATTCTATTTCAGGTGCACCGGGTCCTCGTGGTTCCGCTGGCAGTCCTGGCGAACCAGGCAAAGACGGCAATCCAGGAGAGGTTGGTCCAATTGGCGAGCAAGGCGAACAAGGCGATCCTGGCGAAGACGGAGAACCAGGCAATCCCGGACCTCCGGGTAAACCTGGGGCGCCTGGCATTGATGCACAGTATTGTCCGTGTCCGATAAGGACGCAGCTGCGAAGACGAAAAGTGGCCAAAAAATTATAGCCTCTTCGATTGGTAATGAATACCTCAACGCTGTAATTTGTACAACTTTGTTACTCTGTATATTTTGCAATTTTATGCAACAACAGGACTGTGTTGTGTGCCTTCAAACCCTGGGTTGTGGAATCCCAGCCTACACAAGGCACGGCATTTTGGAGACAACCTAAATTCGGAAAACACCATTTTAACCTAAAACATTATGATAAAAACAGGCGCCTTAACTAAAATTAGTGTAAATCTTACAAAATCAATGTTTTAACCCCTTCTCACATTGAGTTGCCTGTAGGCAACTCAGCGCAGTGTATATACGTTAAATAGTATATATCGCACCTTGTTTAACAATTGCAATACGTAGACATAGTACTAAATCACCACAAGACGTGAGAGCCCCCTCGGGCTCGATCGTCAAGCTCCTATAGCTGAGTGGTGGTGGTATACGCCTCCCACGCCAGTCACTGGAGTTCGAATCTTAGCATAAAAGTAGGTCTCAGGGGAAATACAAAATCTTCATGTGAGAAAGGATTAACAACTCGAATGCTCGTTTTCCGAGACAGCCAGGGCAGCGTCAAAATACGACCTGGCAAAGGTATTGTTGTGTTGGTCAAATTTACAACTTCTGGTGCTTATCAACCGACTTTATCGCCTCCCGAAACGAAACCTTAGGCAACCACCTGGACCATCCGATCAGTATTTTATTTGTTATTCGATGTCATTCCGTTATTCAACCAATGTTGTAAATAAACCTTTTTGTATATTTTCAATGGCTTCTCATTATTACGCTATACTTAGTCTTAGACATAGGCTTATAGGCTTAGGAATATGCTTATAATACTGTTCCGCCGCTGTTCTTTTGGCCCCTTTGTCTCCTTAACAGTTAACCCAAACGGCGGTGTAAAGCCTAAACCTAAGCTTTAATCCTAGATGTAGGTTAAATCGTACAAGAGCTGATTTCATCTGTTGGCTGATTTTTCCCAGATATTCAATTGTGTTCTCCGCGTATTTCGTCCAGATTTTTGGTTTCAGTACAGCCCAAGACTTCGCCCAGATGCCTAAATGCTGTTGACCAAAAATTTACATTTAAATGAACCCGTCTTTGTTAGCCCTGTTCGCAATCGGCTAAAACTTTGTTGTATATTTTTCGATTATTTTTGTTTTGTAAACCTGGATATTAATGAAAACAATTCCTCATATCGTAAATCAATCAGGATCAGCCTTGCCTGAATTCACAAGCTTTATCATGGACCTGAGATAAGCAAGATGGTCAATGTTACTTTTAGGTGCGTAACAGTAGATTAAGCGTATTCCTAACCTTTAGTCCAAGCCTAAACGTTAGCAAAAATGTGTTCCTAAGCCTATTAAGCCTAAGGCTAAACCTAAGCAAAAAAATGTAATCTAGAATCTACACCCACTCTTTTGTGGACCCACCTGAGGCCTGCACGTCCTTTAAAGTAACACGGGCCAGCAAGATTGTTGGCTTCGTGGCCCATGTTACGTTTAAGGGCGGCTCGATACGCTTTAGACTAATTTTTTGCTTAGGCTTAGGCGTCGGCTTATTTTGATTCTTACTTTTTTTAGTTTTGTGAATATGTTTTGTGTATTCCTCGAAGCAAGAGTGGATGATGCATACTTCAACAAGAGTGTGAAACAGGGTACATTCGGTGTAGAAAAAATGTACCCGGCACGCTTGGCATTTTTGGCCTACTTTCCTTTATTTAGACGGGGAGGGGGTACAACCGGTGCTATCCATAACACTTTATGTATGCGGCGTCAAACATGATTCCTTTATAGTTTAATTTATGGTTATTGCATATGACAGCGACCCCCCTCTAAACAATGAGGGGTCGGCCAAAAACGCAACGCCGGCTGCTATATTTTGTATCACGCGAAACCCCAAGAGTTGCACCCTCTTGTATTATGCACTCTTGTTAAAAGTAATTGCCGGTTTTCCAAGGCCGTAGCCAAGATGGTTTAGTTGTCAAATTTCTTTGTCATTTTTGTTCACAGGTTTAGGTACCCTTTAAGTTGATAGCCCAACAATTCCTCATTGACAATTTTTATAAAGTTTACTGGTTTCGACCCTTACAGCAAGCAGGCCTGTGTTCCAGTGACCACCATCAACTAAAATTAAACAAGTTTCATGAAACCAATCGACTTGAAGCTTATCTTACAATTTAAAACGGACCATCTTAAATATATGACATTCCCGCTGTGAGAGACAGAGGGACTGAGTGACTTAATCTGAGCAACTTTCAAGGTTATCATTAGGCTTATGTTTAAGCCTTAAGCTTAGATTTAGGCTAAAGCGTAGATTTACGCTTAAGCTTAGATTTAAGCTTAAATTTAGGCTTAAGCTTAGATTCAGGCTTAAGCTTAGATTCAGACTTAAGCTTAGATTTAGACTTAAGCTTAGATTTAGACTTAAGCTTAGATTTAGACTTAAGCTTAGATTTAGACTTAAGCTTAGATTTAGACTTAAGTTTAGATTTAGGCTTCAGTTAATCAGGCCCGTATAGTTAACAACGACCGTTAAAAGTTTCGTTTTTATAATTCATTTACACGTTTTAAAGCCAGTTTAGACCTCACCGTTTCTAGTTGCACTATTTTCACGGTTCACTAACTTTGGTACAATCTGTCGCTCGTTGCTGGCTTGACAACTTTTGGCCGATGTTACTTTGAGGGGCGTCCAGGTTTCTGGTGGTTCTATAAAAGTAGGCTTAGCTTCTGGATTATATTTCTTGCTTAGGCTTAGGCTCAGGCTTAGGAACTCATTTTTGTATCGCTTAGGCTTAGGCTTACGAACACACTTTTGTATCGCTTAGGCTTAGGCTTAGGAATTCGCTTAATCTACTGTTACGCCCCTTAAAGTAACATTGGCCGAACTTTCATTACAAACATTAATTTTAGAACTGAAGCTTAAATCAAATACTTAACATTGTACGCTTGACCAATAATGACGGAAAGTGTAACGTTTAACTTTTCAAAAACTGTCAACCTGAAAATAGCCTACTAATTTTGTATTGCGTAGGATTCTCTAAAGAAACAGGGGCTGTATCCACAGTCCCTGGGATCGTAACCAATATTTCGTATAATTAAATGGAATGACAAAATTGATAAATTTGCCACTGAAGCAGTTTAAATATACCTACTCCCCAATAGCCTACTATTCACAGACCCGGGCGTAATAATTTTCTAGACGGCGTTCCATTTGCGTCGAATGATTTACATTTCAAAACGTGTCAGCTAAAGATGGTTCAGAGCCAAAGGATGTGCCAGGCCGTACAAGTTTCTAAAACAATCTTGAATAAGTGACCTTTACAGATTGACGCGATCCAAAGTTAAGTGTAGTAACCAGAAGCGTTTTAGGTATTTGTCAGGGGCAGATACCACAAATTTGTGATGAACGGGGTTCTGTACGATATGCAACAGTTCAAAAAAATTTAGAAGCGAAGCGAACGAGAAGCCAAACGCAATTTTAGTACTAAAAGTATTAATGCAAAAATTTGATTTTGATTTCTGACGGCGGTTTTGGATTGGTTGGCCATGACTTCGACCAGTGACAACAATGATTGATATTCATTTTGTCTCTCACCAGGGAAATGCTAAACGGTAAAAGCACAACACAGAAATGCTTACAGATATAAGCGCTATTCGTTTGGCTTAAGTTTCGTTGAAAAAAGTTGAAATTTTCAACCACGTATTTGACTTAACCCTTGTTCAACTGCTGTTTAACTTTAGTTTCACTGCGTATTACAATGCAGAGGCTACTGTGAATGGACACAACATTGTTAATAGAAACATATATCAACTGTGTGTAACTCTGCAGTTAAAAATAGGGTTTTTTGTACAAGCGAAATGCGTCAATTAACCGTTTCAGATGCTGTTTATAAGTTGAACCGGTCATCCGCGCGAAAATGTAGTTAATTTCGAACCTCAGCATTCAATTAATTTGAAAATTGGGCCCATGTAAAGATCAGGGGCGGAACGTTTTTCTGTGGGACTACAATAGAGTAAGCCTAAGCTTTAGACTAATTTTTTTGTTTGGCTTAGGCATAGGCTAAGGAATATCGACATTCTTACGCTTAGGATTAAGCTTAGACTTTGGCTTTGGAATATACTTATAATACTGTTCCGCCACTGTTCTTTACATTGGCCGAAAATTGTAAGACACATCACCAACTGGTGACAGGTACTTCACACATTTGAGAATACAAGCTCTTAATTTCAGAGTCTCTGAAGTTCTGACTGTCACCCATCGGGAAGAAATGTATTTTACTCTAAAGTTCCTTCAGCTGCAAGTATTTCATGCAAGTTGCAGTTGCGAGTTCTCGCTGCAAAAACTTGTACGTGTGAATGGGGCGTAACAGTCCTTGATTGGGTCTCAAAATGAGTGCGGCTCTTTTCTCGGGTTGACCGACCCGTCTGCGTTCCTGAGCAGAGTTCTACTCTGAGAAATGATTTTGGTTCTAAATACGAACAGGTTTATACGTTTGAAACGAAAACCGTCTCTAAGCTTCATTGAAATATACCCTGAGCACATTGGACGAAGCATAAACATGTCATCTTATTACCTGCATTAGTTCAATATGCGTTTTAAACAAAATGATTGCTGGTTTTAAATTTTTATACTTCAATATCCGTTTTCAGGTTTAGATATTTTGTTCACCATCCGTTTCCGTTAGTTTTACCAAGAGTGAATGATGCATACTAACAACAGTGTAAAACCGGGTACATTCAATGTAGGAAAGAAATGTAACCCACACGCGTTATATTTTTGGCCGACCCGTCCCCTTATTTAGAGTGGGCCATGTATAGAACCGGGACGGAAAGTAGTATAAGCATATTCCTAAGGCTAAGCCTAAGCCTAAGCCTAAGCAAAAAATTAGTCTAAAGCTTAAACTGACTCTATTATAGCCCCTTCGGAAAACGATTCGGCCCTGTTCTATACATGGCCTTTAGAATGGGTTCAACTATCGCGAACTATGTCACTTTATGTATCCGGCAACAAAAATGATCCGCTTAGTTTAATTTAGGGTTATTGTCATACGACAACGACCCCCTCTAAACAAAGAGGGGGTCGGCCAAAAATGCAACGCCCAGTGGTACACTTTGTGCCATGTGGAACCCAAAAAGTTGGACACTCTTGTATCATGCGCTCTTGGTTTCACTACCATTGAAGACGCTGCAGAAAACTGCGTCTAACCCTCATTAAAGTATACCGTTTTCGGCCCATGTAAGTCAGTTTACGCTTTAGACTAATTTCTTTACCTAGACTTAGGAATAGGCTCATCCATATGCTTAAGCTTAGGAATATGCTTATACTACTGTTCCGGTCCTGTTCTATACATGGGCCCCGTTTGCGTGCGATTAGTCTATAACATTAATCTGTGTTCACTTTTGTTTAAATCCGCCCATACACCGGAGTTGAGCGTTCATTTTGAAACAGAATAAAATGACCCGGAAGAAACAATAATGTTCACTTTGAAAATTTCACTTTTGATAAAAGATTGAGATAAAATTAAAATTTACTGTTTCAGAACAATTACGTATCATCACCGTTTTGACTAAAATGTTACTTAATTACAACAAATTTTGCTGTATTTTACAACAATGAACAGGGAGAGCGACATAAGACATACACGTCAAATCACAAATTTCTTGACACACAAAATGGTCAAAAGGTATTAAACCTGCAAAATGTTTACAAGACATTTAATATTCAGTGGATTTTACTCGAACAAAACGTATACTCAAAATACGTCTTTCTGAAAACTAAAATTCTGGGTATCGTCACGTACTACAAAACACTCCAGTGACATCATAGTGGAATTTATTCAGTAATTAAACAAAATCACATTTTTGGCGCGTAATAAATTTTGGCGGGTAAATTACGAAAGAGCGAATTTTGGCGGGTAAATTGCGAAAGAGTTGACGCGCGAGCGCGCGAATGCTGTGTTGCGCAAATTTTGTGTCTGAAAATGACGTTGTTTCATTCAGAATATGATAATTACATGAAGAAAATCATAGTTGACGTAATTTTAGTGTTGTTTCTTATAAATATGTCAGCGCTAGAGTAACAATGATATATTGATAGTTTTAACGGTGCTTCTACGGCCAAGGTTGTTATATATGATATTGGTAGGATGTAGAGATGTAAATGGGTAAAGATTTTTTAAGTCCCATTCACACATGCATGTATTTGCAACGTAAACTCGCAGCTACAACTTGTACGAAACACTTGCAGCTGCAAGAGTATTTTTAAAAGAACATTCCGATTGAACAATCAAACTGCAGGTGCAAGAAAATCAAGCGACTTGCAACTGCGTTCCCAACTGCGACCTACATTCAATAGCATGAATTCCAGTGAATAATTTGCAGCTGCAAGAACTTCAAAGCTGCTTTGTCACCAAACTTGCGCATGCAAGTTGACGTGCAAGTTTTTGCTGCACAAACGTGCACACATGAACAGGGTCTTGCCTGCGCTGCGTTTTACCCATGGAAATTAGATTTGTTTAATCCGCGTGTATACTTGCATCAAAATACTGTTTGTCCAACCCGTGTTTACCAGCGAGTAGCGTGCAACTGTGGCCGAATGTATTTTCTCACGAAATTTTTGGTGAAATAACAAAAAACCAAGGTGTAATAGCAGCTTCCTAATGAATTTGAATTGAAATTATTTCACCGTCTGGTTTGGGAAAAATACTTTCACAACAGATTTTTTACCTTCTCGTAATAAAATAATGGCAACGCCGCTGATTGACGCTATAAAACGCATACTCGATTGTAGATTAAGCCAAATTTGTGCATGGTTTATTTAAAAGTTATCTCAGTTTCAGTAAATAGGCAATAATGTGTCGTGTAAAGATAAGCGGCGGAACGTTTTTATGTGGGACAAGAAAAAAGTAAGCATAAGCTTTAGACTGATTGTTTTGGTTCGCTTAGGCTTAAAAGTACACTCGTTCTTACGGTTATGCTTAGGTATAGGCTTTGGAATATGCTTACAATACTGTTCCGTCCCTGTTCTTTACATTGGCCAAAATATGAAACATATCATAATGAATTGTCGCTTATAAATAAATTCTGATTTATTAATTGCTAAAGTTTTAAATTTTTCGCCGGACAGACGTTAGCGACAAATTTGTGAGCTCGAGTAAATTTAGAGTTTGAGCTTCGTATATTTGAAAGCTTCAGCTTTAGTTTTTAATGTTCGTGCGAATTAATATTTAAAAATATTTTTAGTTTTCTATAACAAATTCAGCCTTAAGCGAATTGAAATTTTCGAAAATTAACGTAAACGATGGTATAATCTGTTGCAAAAGTTTCGCTTCGAGGCAAGATTTTCTCTCGTTCGTTTCAGAAACTGATTATTTTGCCCTAAACATCTGGGGCGGAACGTTTTTCTGCGGGACTGCAATAGAGTAAGGTTAAGCTTTAGACTAATTTTTTTTGCTTCGCTTCGGCTTTGGCTTAGGTTTAGGAATATGGTTATAATACTGTACCGCTCCTGTTCTTTACATTGCTCGAATTACTAAACCATAATAATATTTGTATCAGCTGTATTTTACAGTTAATTACTAACCCTGTTATCGGTTGATCATTAATGATAACAAATTACGACCATATTTTGGTTACAGTTGTAAACATGGATTTGCCAACGGTGCCGATCAAAATTCAGCCGTCAATATTAAGCTGGTACAACAGCATAACAACTATTTTTAACCTTTAGACTTTCTGCTCTTCGTCGTTTTCAGTAATTAAACTTTCTTATAAAGTTACTGAATCATATTTTGACTTTCGGATGAGATTTTTCTCGAAACTTTGCTTCGATAAATTGTAAGTTTCGTCCAACTTTATAGCTGATATTTTAAAATTTACCCAGTTTAAAGTTTATAAAACAGCCAATGTTAAGCTTGACCAATGTAGTTTTTGTTACATTTCGCCAAAAAACGTATAAAAGCTATTTATTTTTAAGCATTGATGCTATTTTGGCCAAAATGACACTACGAGGTTTTGATGATTTACTTTCGATTTTTCCGCTACGATTGGAATCTGTTCTGGTCTGATGCTTAGGTGACACTTGTTGTATTTTCTCCGAACAAATTCTTCATCTTTCCTCACCAGCACCTGGACTGACTGAACTGTGATGTAATTTTGAATATTATCGCGTATTGGGCGCAGTGCTACAAATCAATTGGCGACGCCAGTGACAAACTAAAGCCCTATTCACCCGTGCAAGTTTTTGCTGGGAGAACTTGCAGCAGCAAATTACACGCAGAACTTGCATTTTTTCATCAGCCAATAAAAAAGCGGGTGCAATAAATTCAGCGAATTTGCATGGTTATTTACACATGTGAACTAAATTCTTTGCCTTGATTTTTAATGTATTATTTGCAGCTGCAAGTTTTTCGAACGGGATTTTGAACAACACTTGCACGTGTGAATAGGGCTTTTTTACTGTGAACGGCATGTTATTATCATTCAGCTTTTTAATTTTATTAATTTAACCTCAGATTTATTTTTTTGCTTAATTCTTTACAATCCACATAGTAAACGTCGCTGGATCGATGCGGCAGCGGTCAATGACAACTTGACCAATCAAACGTTTAGAACTAAATAAGTTTTCATAAACGAGTACAAATGCCATTATTTCATTGGCAATTTTCATGACTGATTTGGATCAAAGAAAGTTTTCGCTATACAACTATTGGTCAGACTTTAATTGTAACCACGAGAGAGTCATTTTAATTGGTTCTTCATAGTCGTAAACCCATCTGTTGATAACTGTTTTGTTTTCGGCCAACCAGAATGTTCCAGAAACGTTTTTGTTAAGGAAGAACACGGTTTGTAAAATTTGTTGAAATCCACTCGAGTATTATTTTAAGTATTTTTTAAACTTGTGATTATAAGTTTATTGACGACTTTTAATTTGTTCCAGAATGAATTCCTAGTATCATTCTGGAAAAATTGTTTGTGTTCAGTTTGTTTGATTTCTCTATGGATAAACAACTTTGATATTTCTCGGATCGATGTTATATTTACCCCGTTATATTGCGAGTCGATTCGACTAAACATTTGATTGGTCAAGTTGTCATTGACCGCTGCCGCATCGATCCAGCGACGTTTCCTATGTGGAATGTAAAGAATTAAGCAAAAAATAAATCTGAGGTTAAATTAATAAAATTAAAAAGTTGAACGATAATAACATGCCGTTCACAGTAAAAAAGTCCTATTCACACGTGCAAGTGTTGTTCAAAATCCCGTTCGAAAAACTTGCAGCTGCAAATAATACATTAAAAATCAAGGCAAAGAATTTAGTTCATATGTGTAAATAACCATCCAAATTCGCTGAAATGTTAACGTTCAGTTTTACGATTACGCTTAGGTTTCAGGCTTTAGGACACTGTCAGGCGACAAGTTGTCAGCCGACAAATTGTAGATTCGTACTGACCAATTGTGCACTTTAAGTCGGGGCCTCGTACAAACGGCATAAATCAGAGAAAATTTCACCCCTATGTAAAATATCTGAAAATACAGCAAAAAGTATTTTTTACGTGTTCTGTCAAATGCAATGGTAGAAAATCAGCAGGAACCCATACGGCAATTAGCGATGTACTGCCTAAAGTCATAATCTTGGTCCAGCTGTCCTTTAACAACAAACTTTTCACTCTGCATTGCAAAAAATGGTGAGTCAAATTGACGCTCTCGGAAATAGGATTTTCCTGACTACACAAACTGATTCAAAATTAAATGAGCAGAATTAGTCAAATTTTGACTCACTTTATGTAGCCAGGAAAAGCCTGTTTTGGAGAAATTCAATTTGACTCGCCATCTTTTGCAGTGTGTATTTCAATATGACTGGTTTGGCTTTCGTGATTATCAATCTATTTTCGGTCTGTTTAAGCAATATTCGCTTCAATCAAATGGTGTAAACATTAGCGTTTTAGGAATTAGAGTTGTTTATACAAATCTGTTGTGATTGCAACATTTTAATGGACCAATGGGATTTACAGCTGGCCGCAGTGGCGCGTGTGGGCACAAACTTGAAAACAAACCTACGTCAACCAATCAAAATCCGTCTATGAGCCAAATGTTGTTTAACGTTATTTTAAGCCTGAACTGCGTTAAACCATTGGAAGCCTCTCCCTATGTTGCCTTCGGGGTTGTCCCGTTTTTGCGGCAGACCGCTGAATAGAGTAGGCTTATAGGCTGTAGACTATTTTTGCTGCTTAGACATACCGTTAGATTTTTCCTTACAGTGCGGATCAGGGAATGAAGTATGATATCAGGTACTGTTATGCCCCTTAAAGTAACATTAATTGCCACTGTGATCAAAGTAATTATAACACAGTTCGGTCAGCTTTAAATTGTTTGTATTAATGTTTGTGCGAGTTTTGCTAACACTAAAGAATCATAAATTGCTAACAACTGGGAACTTGCGGTTGTTTTTAACTTAAAGTTGAAGTGAATTATTTCACAGATAAAGCAAATAACAACAGATACGGCCAAGTGGGGCCATAATAAGTCCCAAAACATATTTAGATTGCAATCCAAAGCTTTAAAAGTAAAAATGAAAAATAATAATAATTGCAAAATTTTGAAAACATATTTTCTCGATTATTAACCCTTTATCACATGAATATTTTCTATTTCATCTGAGACTTGCTTTTACGTTAGGATTCGAACTCCAATGACTGGAGTAGGAGGCGTTTACCATCACCGCTCAGCTATAGGAGCTTGACGCTCGAGCCCGAGGGGACTCTCACGTCTTGTGGTGATTTAGTACTATGTATACGTATTGCAATTGTTAAACACGGTGCGATATAAATTATTTAACGTATATATACTGCGCTGAGTTGCCCATAGCCAACTCTATGTGAGAAGAGGTTAAATGTTAAGCCAAATTTCAATAAATTTGTTATTTCTGCTGTATTTTAAGACAATTTGTCAATCGACAATTCGCCGTCTGACATCCGAAATCTCACCAGCTCCATAATTTGTTGGTCATCATTAAAGTTTTAGGATTAAACCTTTTGAATTTTGGGGGCTGGTTTAGGCTTTAATGGCGTCACAAACGACGTATTCTTATAGAATCAATTTACGCAGCAGACTTTATCTAAAATGTGCTTTTTTATACAACGATTTCGCGTAATGTTGTCTACTTCGCATTACAGAATTCCGCGTTTACTTGCAGGTTTTCCGGATAGTTTCTGGGGGAATTCTAGCAACTCCCAAATCACACATCAACCGCACAATTAAAACGGCCAATGTTACTTTAAGGGGCGTAACAGTTGATTAAGCGTATTCCTAAGCCAAAGCCTAAGCGTTGAAAAATGTGTTCCTAAGCGTAAGCCTAAACCTAAGCAAAAAATGTAATCTAGAATCTATGCCTAGTCTTTCATGGACCCACCAGAAACCTGGACGCCCCTTAAAGTAACATGAGCAATTAAAAAGATGAATTTCGTCACAAAGGAGTAGGTTTAATTGTGAGATATGCATTTGCAGAAAATGGTTAATAACGGCATTAACACCAAATTCGGCTAATGTTACTTTAAGGGGCGTCCAGCTTTCTGGTGGGTCCATGAAAGAGTTGGTTTAGATTCTAGATTACTTTTTTTGCTTAGGCTTAGGCTGAGAAACTCATTTTTGCAACGGTTAGGCTTAGACATAGGAATACGCTTTATTTACTGTTACGCCTCTAAAAGTAACGTTGGCCACAAGTTCAATACGAGCGGCGTTTGGATATTTTCGCTTTTTTAAGATACGAACAATGGAAATAGAAATTTACCAGACAACAGGATATGACAAGCTTTAATATCAATTTTCAAGCACAAATCGTCCCAGACGAATTGTGCTACAGACAGTCGTCATAATATTAATTCTAACTGGAGTAAAAAACACTGATATTTGAAAGAAATCAACGTATACAGCATGGGCCCATGTGAACAACAGGGGCGGAACGTTTTTCTGCGGAACTGCAGAAGGGTAAGCTTAATCTTTAGACTAATTTTTTTGCTTGGCTTAGGTTTGCGCTTAGGAATAAACTCATTCTTACGCTTAGGCTTAGGCTTAGGAATATGCTTATAATACTGTTTCGTTCCTGTTCTTTACATTGGCCACAGCATAGATGTATATATGCCAAAAGATAACAGAGAACGCTTTGCTT
Organism: Enoplolaimus lenunculus; assembly: GCA_030248215.1. NCBI lineage: Eukaryota > Metazoa > Nematoda > Enoplea > Enoplida > Thoracostomopsidae > Enoplolaimus > Enoplolaimus lenunculus. The sequence continues at coordinate 94,281 of JASANG010003291.1, forward strand.
CCAAAATTATTTGACGGGACACGAATCGAACTGGTATGAGCCACATTTAACTTTAGAGTCAAAGAATATTTCTCGATCGAAATACTCGCTAAAATGGTCCTGGAACGAAATTCTGCTCACACCCCTGCTCGGCCAATAAACCTTGTCATAAGTGACAATACATAGCTTAAACTCGATAAGGTTGGATAAATATTTTGGACCAAGCAAACTCGGGGGTCACGCCCCCGACAAATAGAAACACGGTGGGGCTACAGAGTTGAAGGATTGTGAGTAGATTTATGTTTTAGCTTACACACAATGGCGGATCCAAGGGGGGCCACCCCGGCCGTGCCCCCCCCAACAGCATCTCGACAAAAATTATATAGCTATTTTGTTACAATAGTTCGTGGTTTGTGTATGGGTCAAAAGTAAGTTTATTACATGTGAAATTTTGGCCCCCCCCATTTTGAGATCCTGGATCCGCCACTGCTTACAGATTAAGCTTAGTGTTCGGGATACGCTCTGTAAAGAGGTCTCCAAAAACATGAATGTCTTGATATCTTTACGTCCAACAGATTTCATTGAACGTTTTTGACCCGAGAGAATATACTTTGTGTTTGTGCTATTTTTGTGTTCTTTGACACTGTCTGCCATTTTAACTGAATGACGTACAATAGTTATTAGCATATTTGAAATTTTGATGCGGGCGCCGAATATATGTTTGGCCCCAAAAAACAGTCCAGATGTCACAAAACGAGGGGGTGAGTCACTGATCAGTAAGTCATTTTGACGTCACAGTCAATTTCACTGTGGAATGTTGGAATGAAAACAATTCGTTTTTTTTTTGGAATTTCGACAAACGACAAATTTTGATAAATGAAACACCGTTTTCTTGCGGGTTGTCGTGGTTTGAGTTGTTTGGTTTCAAGTAGAAATAAAATAACATTTCTTAACCACCATCGAACTGTGTTTTTTGCGAGATATATTGATCCCACTGCCAGTCGCATTAATCACAACATTTTTGATCTGGCACTCAACGCTCGTAATTTTTCGTTTTGGCTGCGAAAATAAATCTTGAAAAACGTTGTCATACCTCGGTATTTCATTTTAGCAATTTTCAATATACGACCAAACCACAGATGACCATTTTATTACCACCAAGTCAAAGTTTTTATCTGACATCTCTTTCCGTTAACCGGACGAGTCAGCTTTAGTACGAAGCATAACGTGGGTGTTAAGTGCGTACAATGATGATTGTCATTTTGACAACGAAATTCATGGTTTTGACAGTGCCATCCTGTACCGTAACCGATTTGCAATTTTAATTAAAGTTTGGGTGTGAAATCCGCTAAAATAGAAGGACATTGCGAAAAACGAACAATCGTTTACTGATTAAACTGGTAAAATACGACAGCTAACGCAAGCTGAAACAGATGTGAAATTTTTCAAATATCCGCTTATCAAATGTCTGCTACTCTCATGCTGGGTTTATGATTTTGCGCACAATTTACAATTGTACAGCAAATTTTCGAATGACCGTATTCCAACGGTATTTCCCAAGCCGGGCAGAAATCAACATCAATCATTTCAGTATCCGTTTTCCGTTTCCGTTATTTTTACTATCCGTTTACACCCCCAATTTTCAGGGTGACGCTATACTTTTTAATGCCACATCTTCAAACATGCGAAAAATCTACTGCCGAAATTGTGGGAACAAATCCACACCGGAACCGGCAGTGGTCCTTCAGTTGAACGCTGGTGCCAGGCCGCGTTCAAAACTTTACACCTCCGTAATCGGGTAACCAAAACTGGTTTATATACCAAATACGACAAACGCTTGTATGACGTAATAAATACGGAACCCCCATTGGTGTTCCTGTGACCAAAAAACATAAATAACCAATTGGCAGTTGGCCAACAGTTCCGACATGGCATATTTCAAAACAAACTTAGCCAGCGGTGCATATTTTATAACACAAAAAGTCCACGTGTCTACAACTTGGTATAATGGCATGGGTGCCACCTTAGAAAAATTAGCTGACGCGTGTAAGTGGGGTTTTTGGCTAAATCCGTACAATAGAAGGACAGTGTGACACTATCAAGCAATTTACTCTTTTCGTTTCTATTTATATGAATAATTACACAACCAAAAACTAGCAAATGTTGAAGCTACGACTCTGGGATTCCTTCCTAAGAACCGATGGTCCTACGTCCAAACGGTTTTTATCGGCGAGCGAGAAAAAATTATTTAACCGACACAGGTTATATTCCAAACGGCAAAAGGGTTTTTTCGGTTGTTTTTTAGAAATTTGGGAGGGAGGGACATAGTCCCATGTCCTCTCCTTGTTGGCATACGCCTCTCGTGTCAGATACGCCCTCTGTAGCTGCAGGCAGTCATGGTGTGATATTAAAATTTAATTTTAGCATTTTTCTCTCGTTTGTCAGAGCCAGAAACGAACTTTGTGGTTTAATACACAAAAACGTGTTAAATGAGGTTGGCGAGCTGCAGGGCGTTTGTAGGCGTCATTGTCGGCTTTATTTTAATTGAATTTAAACACAGAGCCAGTTTTCAAGTCACGTGACGCCGCCGCTTTTGCTTCGGTGCTTAATTTATGAGCCAATCACAGGGGAGTGTGCCCAACGAAACGGATATGTTCCGATCTGGTGAACGTAAGCAGGAAAATAACAGCGCTTTTTAAATAAGACTTACAGAATGACCTTCTGAATTATAGAGGTAAAAATTATTTTACTTGGAAATAATATAACTTCCGCAACCGAATTTCTCAGTATACACAAACTAAATTGTCTTAAAATCACAAGACTCCTACTTTGTTAAATTTTCAAGACATAAATGTCTTGTATTTTAGACTTTGATAGCCTTAAACAGCTCAAAAATTCATTTCTTAAATGGTGAAAACATAAATGCTTTATATCCAAGAAATTGCTATTGCCAATTTATAAGACACAAATTTCCATCTTTCAAGAACTGATGTCTTTATTCAAGAAATAATTTTTCTTATTTTTATGTGTGGAAAAAAGTTGCTCCGTGGATATCCTTAAGCGTGTATATAAATGATCGAATTTCAAAGGAATTTCGGGTTGAGCTCAGACTCCCCATAACCTATGTTGACGTCTTGGGCGTATCTTAGGTTGCAAAATTAGGGTAATTGGTTGAGCGTTAGCCCCCAATTTTGGAGTCAGTTTCCATGGCACATCTCTGTGTTTTATTTCAGACATAATTGTCTTATATTTTAGTATAATTTGCCTTATATTTCACACATATTTTTCTTAATCGTTCTTAAAACAAAGTCTTAAATTTAAGATATTAAGTCTGAAGCATTTTAGACCAATATTTCTGAAAAATTTAAGAAATAGTGTTTTGAATTCAAGTCATGCCTGGAGTCTGTAACAAAAACATAATAATCTTAAACTTCAGACAATATTTCTTGAGTACAAGACAGTTTATTTTGTTTAGCTAAGCATAAATTTTTAACAAAATACATTAACTCTAGATTTTTAGCTAAGATTAAATTACTAAATAAGCCTAAATTTTTACCTAAGCCTAAAAATTTCCTAAATTTTTAGCTAAGCCTAAATTATTATCTAAGCATTGTTAGCTAAGCCTAAATTGTTAGCTAAGCATTGTTAGCTAAGCCTAAATTGTTAGCTAAGCCTAAATTGTTAGCTAAGCCTAAATTGTTAGCTAAGCCTAAATTGTTAGCTAAGCCTAAATTGTTAGCTAAGCATTGTTAGCTAAGCCTAAATTGTTAGCTAAGCCTAAATTGTTAGCTAAGCCTAAATTGTTAGCTAAGCCTAAATTGTTAGCTAAGCCTAAATTGTTAGCTAAGCCTAAATTGTTAGCTAAGCATTGTTAGCTAAGCCTAAATTGTTAGCTAAGCCTAAATTGTTAGCTAAGCCTAAATTGTTAGCTAAGCCTAAATTGTTAGCTAAGCCTAAATTGTTAGCTAAGCCTAAATTGTTAGCTAAGCCTAAATTGTTAGCTAAGCCTAAATTGTTAGCTAAGCCTAAATTGTTAGCTAAGCCTAAATTGTTAGCTAAGCCTAAATTGTTAGCTAAGCCTAAATTGTTAGCTAAGCCTAAATTGTTAGCTAAGCCTAAATTTTTAGCTAAGCCTAAATTGTTAGCTAAGCCTAAATTGTTAGCTAAGCCTAAATTGTTAGCTAAGCATTGTTAGCTAAGCCTAAATTGTTAACTAAGCCTAAATTGTTAGCTAAGCATTGTTAGCTAAGCCTAAATTGTTAGCTAAGCCTAAATTGTTAGCTAAGCCTAAATTTTTAGCTAAGCCTAAATTGTTAGCTAAGCCTAAATTGTTAGCTAAGCCTAAATTGTTAGCTAAGCCTAAATTGTTAGCTAAGTCTAAATTGTTAGCTAAGCCTAAATTGTTAGCTAAGCATTGTTAGCTAAACCTAAATTGTTAGCTAAGCCTAAATTGTTAGCTAAGCCTAAATTGTTAGCTAAGCATTGTTAGCTAAGCCTAAATTGTTAGCTAAGCCTAAATTGTTAGCTAAGCCTAAATTGTTAGCTAAGCATTGTTAGCTAAGCCTAAATTGTTAGCTAAGCCTCGGTAAGTGATTGTTAGCTAAGCCTAAATTGTTAGCTAAGCCTAAATTGTTAGCTAAGCCTAAATTGTTAGCTAAGCCTAAGCTAAGCCTAAATTGTTAGCTAAGCCTAAATTTTTAGCTAAGCCTAAATTTTTAGCTAAGCCTAAATTTTTAGCTAAGCCTAAATTGTTAGCTAAGCCTAAATTGTTAGCTAAGCCTAAATTGTTAGCTAAGCCTAAATTGTTAGCTAAGCCTAAATTGTTAGCTAAGCCTAAGCTAAGCCTAAATTGTTAGCTAAGCCTAAATTTTTAGCTAAGCCTAAATTTTTAGCTAAGCCTAAATTGTTAGCTAAGCCTAAATTTTTAGCTAAGCCTAAATTGTTAGCTAAGCCTAAATTGTTAGCTAAGCCTAAATTGTTAGCTAAGTCTAAATTGTAGCTAAGCCTAAATTGTTAGCTAAGCATTGTTAGCTAAACCTAAATTGTTAGCTAAGCCTAAATTGTTAGCTAAGCCTAAATTGTTAGCTAAGCATTGTTAGCTAAGCCTAAATTGTTAGCTAAGCCTAAATTGTTAGCTAAGCCTAAATTGTTAGCTAAGCCTAAATTGTTAGCTAAGCATTGTTAGCTAAGCCTAAATTGTTAGCTAAGCCTAAATTGTTAGCTAAGCCTAAATTGTTAGCTAAGCCTAAATTGTTAGCTAAGCCTAAATTTTTAGCTAAGCCTAAATTTTTAGCTAAGCCTAAATTGTTAGCTAAGCCTAAATTTTTAGCTAAGCCTAAATTGTTAGCTAAGCCTAAATTGTTAGCTGAGCCTAAATTGTTAGCTAAGCATTGTTAGCTAAACCTAAATTGTTAGCTAAGCCTAAATTGTTAGCTAAGCCTAAATTGTTAGCTAAGCATTGTTAGCTAAGCCTAAATTGTTAACTAAGCCTAAATTGTTAGCTAAGCATTGTTAGCTAAGCCTAAATTGTTAGCTAAGCCTAAATTGTTAGCTAAGCCTAAATTTTTAGCTAAGCCTAAATTGTTAGCTAAGCCTAAATTGTTAGCTAAGCCTAAATTGTTAGCTAAGCCTAAATTGTTAGCTAAGTCTAAATTGTTAGCTAAGCCTAAATTGTTAGCTAAGCATTGTTAGCTAAACCTAAATTGTTAGCTAAGCCTAAATTGTTAGCTAAGCCTAAATTGTTAGCTAAGCATTGTTAGCTAAGCCTAAATTGTTAGCTAAGCCTAAATTGTTAGCTAAGCCTAAATTGTTAGCTAAGCCTAAATTGTTAGCTAAGCATTGTTAGCTAAGCCTAAATTGTTAGCTAAGCCTAAATTGTTAGCTAAGCCTAAATTGTTAGCTAAGCCTAAATTGTTAGCTAAGCCTAAATTGTTAGCTAAGCCTAAGCTAAGCCTAAATTGTTAGCTAAGCCTAAATTTTTAGCTAAGCCTAAATTTTTAGCTAAGCCTAAATTGTTAGCTAAGCCTAAATTTTTAGCTAAGCCTAAATTGTTAGCTAAGCCTAAATTGTTAGCTAAGCCTAAATTGTTAGCTAAGCATTGTTAGCTAAACCTAAATTTCTAGTTAAGTCTGAACCTGAACCTAAAGCCTTAATTATAAATGTTGAGTATTAACCAGTTTGCAACGGCTTGATTGTTTTCAACTATTTTTCATTGATAAAATTCATACACAATCGCTATATTTTTATGTTTTTTATCATTTTTAACCACAGCTGATGGCGATAAATATATCAGAATATATTATTTGTTCGAAATGAGTTCATTGATTATTTTGTTGAACAGATGAATTCTATCGACAGCTGTAGGCGAAATGTTAAATCAGATGATTTTATGCGCCAATAACTAATTTATTTAAAGTTTTTTCAAATATAAACAATCTGAATGAAACAATCTTCATTTTTGAATGTATATACAAAGTAGATTGTAGTAACGATTCTATTCCCGAAACAAATTGTCTTAAAATTTCAAGACTTCTACTTTCTTCTATTTTCAAGACATAAATGTCTTGCATTGTAGACATTAATAGCCTTAAAAAGTTCAGAAATAAGTTTCTTAAATGGTTAAAACATAAATGTCTTATATACAAAAAATGGCTGCCAATTTATAAGACATAAATTCCTTCATCTCAGAAAATAGTTGTTTTTATTGAAGAATTAATTTTCTGATATTTATATATACGTAAAAAGAGTTGCTCTGTTTGTATTTTAAACGGATATATACATATATAATCGAATTTAAAAGATATTCCGGGTTGAACTCAGTTACTGTTGACCATAAATGAAATATTGCGACTCGAAAGCCGATGTGCAATATTTTGTGGTTGTGAAACAAAGATTTATTAGCATCGTGTAGTTGTTTACAGAAATGATGACTCTTATTTGATTGCATATTCGTCATCAAAAATGACACAAAATACTAGTAAGTCGACATCTAAAGACGACCAGGTATTGGTATTGGGGGTAAACAAGAATTATTGGACGCAGGGGAGAATAGAACTTTCTGCAACATAAAATTTTTCCAAATCGGAGAAAAATTTTGGGTCAGGCGGGGCGAAGTGTCTGTCAGTGAGTGCCGTACCATTTCGTTCATCTGTCCGTTGTTTCGACGCTGCGCAAAAAAATGTAGAAAATATGTCTAAAAACGACGTTTGACAATCTGAACAAGACAGCTCATTGGATTGATTACAATTTCGCAACAATATTTTTTATTTTTACTGAAACGAAACGTAATCAACAAGTCGCACGTAGCACAATTATTCCAAGAAAATATTGCTTGAAATAAACAATTTTAAAAAAGATGCCTCCGATTCAAACGTTCATGTTTTTGCAGCGAAAACTAGCAACTAAAACTTGCAGTGGCAAATTATCAATTTTGTAGCCATATTTGCAGCTGCTACAAAGTTTTGGTGCAAAAACTTTCATGTGTGAATATGGCTTATAAAATATCAAAATCATTATTGAATTTTAGTAACAATCTTTATTCTGACATAGTTTCGTTAGAAAATAGCCGAACCTCTGAAAAACATAGAGGATTCAGCCATTTCATACGCTGTTTACTGACCGCTAATAGTTGAAGCGTAAAATATCCCATGTGAATACAATGGGGGACCCATACGGCATAAACCCTCGAAAGAAATCGAACCGGAAACTTTTGTGTTAAAATTTAGTAAAGTTTTGCGTTAAAATTTAGTAAAATTTTGTGTTAAAATTTAGTAAAATTTTGTGTTAAAATTTAGTAAAATTTTGTATTAAAATTTAGTAAAATTTTGTGTTAAAATTTAGTAAAATTTTGTGTTAAAATTTAGTAAAATTTTGTGTTAAAATTTAGTAAAATTTTGTGTTAAAATTTAGTAAAATTTTGTGTTAAAATTTAGTAAAATTTTGTGTTACAATTTAGTAAAATTTTGTGTTAAAATTTAGTAAAATTTTGTGTTAAAATTTAGTATATTTTTGTATCTAATATTAGTACTAAAATTGCGTTAGGCTTCTCGTTAGCGAGCTTTTTCCACTACTGACCGTATATGGCGCAGTCTCACATGTCGAAAATTTGTTTATCCACCAGCGACGATACGAATTTTAGCAGCCTTGAATGAGCTGAAAATATCATTTTTGTCAAAGTTGCTAAAAAACATTAATTCGAGTTATTTTCTTGTGATTGACGTATGAACTCTGAACACGAATTGTCCAGCTGAACACATATCACGTCATTAGTTTCGCTACTCAAATACGCTTCGTTAATCCCTTTAACTCTGTATCAGTGTTTTATTTACAATCATCTTGGATTCGGTCAACGCCAACGCTAAATTTTGAAAAATATCATATTTTCTTGCTTAGAATTTGACCAAAATATTCCTATTATTTACGGCTTTCAGTCGCCGTAAATTTTTCCAGTTTGATGAAAACTGAGTCAAATTATTTACTGAAAACCAGCCATGTTTCGCATATTTTCAAAAGTTTCGAAAGTTCAATCTGTGTGCCAAACCAAAGTGGAACTTTTACCCGCGGGTAATCGCGGATCGAGTAAAGAATTTCAGACGCGGGTATATCCGAGGGTAACGATTTTTGTATACGTGGGTGAAAAATTTACTATTTTTACATGTATCAAACTTTAAGGTTTTAAGTGCAAAACGTACGCTATTGTCTGTTTTGCTTCTGGTCAGTTACTGTTCGGTGCTTTATTTAGTTGGTTTTGTAATTTTGTTGTTTCTTGTAAACTTTTATGTGTAAAAATTTGTTGATGCAATCATGCAAAACTTCATTCAAGTGCAAAAGCAAGATTCCAGCCAGAATCTTTTGTGTGGTTGCTGTTTAACCTTCTCCAAGTACCTGTAGAGGATTTCCGCTCGAGCCCGCGTACCGAGAAGAGCTCTCACGCCTTGTGGAGATTTCGTACTGCGTAAACGCGTTTGTGAATGGTTAGACACTGCGCTTTGTGTATTTATTTCATGGGCACGTTTTGCACTGAGTCTTTCACAGTTTATTCAACATGGCCTTGTACCCGGGCGTCTTAAGCTGCACCTGGAGGCCGAGAAGCTAATTAAGTATCACCAGGTGTTTTCAGTTGACGATACCTCGAAATATAACATTTCCAAAAATAAGAATATAAACCATCAAGAATATAATTATTATATATTTTAGTTCAGTAATAAATAATAGCTTTGGTGGCCCACGGAAAGATCAGGGGCGGAATGATTTTCTGTGGGACTGCAATAGAGTAAGCGTAAGCTTTAGACCATTTTTTGCTTGACTTTATAGGCTTATCAAAGTGAAATGTCTACTGAAACAAGAACATTATAGATTTAGTGCTGAATATATATATGCAAATCAAACAAATTTGATATCCGAATTATACAATTTAACAACTTTGTATAAATTTTAAGTTTGAATTAATTAAAGATGCGCTCGGCAACAGAGTTTCCGAAAAGCCATTCGAAATACATAAATTCAAGCGAATAGCAACTGCTGTCACACGTGCGACTTAAATTGAATAGCACGAATTTCAGTGAATAATTTGCATAGGCAAGAACTTCTGTTTTGTGGCCAAACTTGCGCATGCAACCAATGTACGCATAAAGTTGTTACTGCAAAAAATTTGCACGTGTGAATTCAACTTTAGGCAAGAATTTTAGTACTGGTCAGTATAATCTTAGGTTAAACGTTTTAAAAAGCGAAAAACTTGTTTTTCGACCTGTTTCATCCGACAAAAACAAAATATCTGTAATAATAATCGGATATCAAAATTTTTTCGTACGCCAGTTTGCTAAATTCAGCGTAAAACTGTACTGAGTAAGTAAAAGTCGCGAGAACACAGATTATTAATTGCATATGAAAATATGAAAATAAACATAAAATTCAGCTTAAATGTTGCTAATATTTTTGTTAATATAAAGCTCCTATTTTCTGGGGGGCAGGTGTCACACACGGATTTTGGGTAAAGACCCATCGAGCGGCCACATAAATTCCTTGTGGAATGCGGCGGTATACAACTTATGCGAACTATGGCATTGTATGCATACGGCTTCAACAATGCACCATCTATAGTGTACCTTAGGGTTATTGCATGTGGCAGCGACCCCCATCCAAATAGGGTGGTTGGCTAAAAAATCACCCGGTGGTACATTTTGTCCATGCGGAACCGCAAGAGTGCCACATTCTGGTATCATGAACCCTTGGTAAAATTGATTGGACCGTATTTTGTGATAAAATTGCAAACAATACCATAAAATGTCTATTTCATCTATTTTATACCCTGTGTCATGTACCAAATAACAGCTGCATCTCATTGAGACAGCAAAATTAGTCGGCGCAACCAAATGAAAAACAGCCGTCAGCGAAGCGAGCGAGAAGTCAAACTTAATTTTAGTACGAAATGTTTATGCAAAATTTAGGACTTTGTCACTGTCAACGATAATTTAACCTTTAACTTTATTGTTTTTAGTTTTGGTTAACAACAAAACATTTGTTTAACGAATGCTTAAATGTACGAAACTGTTTTTTCAATCGAGCAGGGTTCACCCACGCTGAAATCCTCATAACCAGAAACCGAATTCAGGTTGTATCCTTCACTCACACAATGTTCTCAAGTCATACTGTTTTATATCTCGTTACGCTGCAAAAACTGGTGAGTCAAATTGACTATCTCCAAAATAGGCTCTACGGGACTGCTCAAACGGAGTCAAATTCAACTCCGCCATAGTGAAACGTGTGACACAGTGAGTCGAATTTGACTCTGGCGGAGTCGAATTTGACTCTGGCGGAGTCGAAATTGACTCTGGCGGAGTCGAATTTGACTCTGACGGAGTTGAATTTGGCTCTGGCGGAGTCGAATTTGACTCAGGCGGTGTCGAATTTGACTCTGTTTGAGTAGTCCTGTAGAAGCTATTTCGGAGAGTCAATTTGACATCCCATTTCTTGCAGTGTAGGCAAAATAGCCCAATGTTGAGTGTGTCTACTTTGAGACAGGAAAACTATACTTAGGCTTGTTTTCAGGTTTAGCCGTTGGCCTAAGTTTAGTACGAATGCCGTAACAGTTAACATGGACCGGCATTAATGTACTTGACGTCATCTAAGATGCATCAAACGCATTTAATTGCATGAATGTTGCTGTTTAATAGATTTTGTTCAATTTTACACCCCAGGTGGTCTTAATAGCGCCGTATCTTACGCAAGGCTGTTTACACGAAAATATGATAAAAGCCATCATCAGCCGTGGTTTGTGTCAAAAATTATTTTGCTCGAAAAGTTTGCAATATTTTTACATTTAAGGCAAGTCATCCGACTCATTTACGCGACCTATTATGTATTCCGACACCTACGCAATACAGTACAGTATTGCATTTTGTTATCATAGACACGGTCACAATTTGAAACTTAATTTGAAAACAAATATTCACAGAAGTTTTTATTTTAAAATTTTATGCCTCAGTTGTTTCTATTTTAAGTATTTTCTTGTCCGACTGTTCAAGCTTACGTTCATTAATATGGTTTCCGGCTCCAGGTGGCTCATACGAGGTTGTTTGGTATTGTGATTGTCTGTCTAGGTAGGAACCGGGACTTCAGACCATTCAACTAAGCAGCTGGAATACTGGGCTAAGGGTGGTTTCGAACTAGCGACCTTCTGCGTGTCAGGCAGACGCTGTTACCACTGCGCCACGTAGCCCGTCTCTCCAACTGCATTTTTCGTCGACTATGTGCCGACCGTATGCTGCCAGCTAGCATACATACAGTGCAGTGCACTATATTGCATGAGAACATAAACGGACTAGCATGTCTCGAATGCTTACAGTGATTATAATCAACGCATTCGAGACGGGCTGTCACCCCATTTGGCAGCGATTTGGTTTCGCCCACGACCCGTAACCAACTCGACATTCCAACCGAAGTTAAAACCAATTTTACTGGGGGACATGCGAATAATTCACGCATGGCAACTAACAGAGTTGATGTTTATCTGGGGGTGGAGCGAATTTGTTTTCAGGAGACTTGATCACACCGTGACCGGTTACCTTCGAGGTCCGGTGAAACTTGAAATAAACTCTGTCAAATCTCAAGGGTCGTGGGTCATAATTTAGTTATTGATGCATGGTGGAATAACTTGTCAGTTTGTCTTCGCTTACTAAAGCCTAAATTTATTTATGCCGGGCAGTCGTCTACACTCACCTCCAATATGAACTCAACATCACCAAGAGTGGATGATCACTCTTGATAACAAGAGAGTGCAACTGGGTACATTCTGTGTATTAAAGAATATACCCGGCACGCGTTGCGTTTTTGGCCGACCCCTTTTGTTTATGGGGGTCTTTATGCAGTTTTATATCGTAGTAATGCCAGGAGCAAATTGTACCCCCCTTGTTTAAGGGGGTAGGTGTACTGAAGCATACTTTACTGTTAATCTCTTGCTTAAACCCCCCCTGATTGAGGGGGGTCGAACAAAAATGCAACGCGTGCTTGTACATTTAGTACCATGGACAGCCCAAGCAGTTGCGCATTCTTCTGCAAGGTTGACATCATCCACTCTTGATATTACCAAGGGTGGATAATGACAAGAGTGTGCGACTCTTGGGGCGTTGCGTTTTTGGCTGACCCCCATGTTTAGAGGAGGGAGGTCGCTATCACATGAATACTTTGAAATTAAACGATAAGAGGAGCATGTTTGACGCCACATACATAAAGTGCCATGGTTCGCACCGGTTGTGCCCGCTGTAAATAAAGGGGTACAAGGCAAAAACGCAACGAGTACCGGATACATTATTTCACTACATAAAATGTGCCCAATTGCGCACTCTTGTTGAAGTATGCATCATCTACTCTTGATGTTACCTACCTACCCACGGTAGAAAGATGACGTAATGCTGTGACGGTTAGACGATTCTTCAAACATGTCAATATCCTGGACGCAGTGCCAGAGATTCATAATTGTTGTGGGTCAGGTTTAGTGTTAGGTTTAGACTTGGGCTTAGGAAAATATTTAACCATAAAACGTGAGAAAGAAGTTTTTTCTATCGATTGAACGCCTTCCGTATCTTACAATTTTTCACTGAAAATGGCATATATAGCATACAGTAAAAATTGTGTTTCATAACTCTTGCCAGACCGCTTCCGTCAAAAATTTCTGGATCCGCCTATGATGACCTCGGCTCATGCTACTTTTAGTGGCATCTAGTCTTACACCATAATCGAAATCTTGCGCTTTCGTTACGCCTACAAAAATATTAACCTTTGTCGTAATGTCAATCTGACACCTAAGATCAGCCAACCGTAGTGATTCTACTGCCATGCTGTACTGTATGATTTCAAAGTCAACAGATGCGCATGGGTTCATTTACCGGTTGAAAGCCTAATGAATATTTGAAATATTTGTTTTTTAATTACTTTAATTAAATTTATCTTTGCTGTTTTACTTTTAGCCGACAGCGTTAAAATAACCGCTGTACGATTGCTAGAGTTAAAGGTAATCGTTCAAACTTCTATAAAATCTGACAGTAACAGTCATCCGACGAGTATTCAAGTGAAAATCTTCACAAAATGCCCCCAAAGCGCGTTAGAGTAAAACATAACGAAACGACTGTGTGTGATACCGTTACCCAGTATTCTTTATTCTTCATACCCAGCATATATACATATACATATGATGCTTTATTTTTCAGACAACACAATTGAAGCATGCAAATATTCACTTGGTTTTCTAAATTTGGCCAATGTTAGTTTAAGGGGCGTAACTGTAGATTAAGCGTATTGCTAAGCCTAAACCTAAGCCAAAGCGTTGCAAGAATGAGTTGTTAAGCCTAAGCCTAAGCGTTGCAAAAATGAGTTCCTAAGCCTAAGCCTAAGCGTTGCAAAAATGAGTTCCTAAGCCTAAGCCTAAGCAAAAAAAGTAATCTAGAATCTAAACCTACTCTTTTACAGACCAGCCAGAAACCTGGACGCCCCTTAAAGTAACATGGGCCAAATTTTTTTTATGATTTTGGATAAATTTCGTAATTTTTATTTCATATAGAACAATTACAGCATATTTGTAATGAAAAACTCTGCTATACACGCATGATTTAGAACTAACTTTAAGCATAAAAATAGCCTAATTTCCGGTGTTTGTATACCAGAAAACGGACACCAATTTTTACCGAAAACGGATATCCGGTTACACCCTGATATATATTTGAATGCAGAATTACAGTCAGTTAAAATTTGCCACAAACACAGATTATCACTTAGTCATTTGAAAATTTGGAATTTGTGCATAATGGTTTCAACGTTTCGATATTGGTTGCAGGTCTGTTTTATTAAAATCAGCCATAGCGGAACACTCGTAATCTTCAAGCCTCCCGTCCAAAAATGACCATTTTAAAGTTATGTTTTTTCGGTTCTACCAACTTGAATCTCCATATTTTGAAATTGATTTACATAAAAGACCTGCAACCAAAACACAACGTTCAAATCAATATCCACAATTTCCGAAATTTTAACTGAATGAATTCTGTTTCTGGCAATTTATAACTGACTCTGAATTCAATATATAAAATTGCACAAAAGACTCAGAAGTCGTCTGCATTCCGTTTTATTTTGCAATAAAGTCAAAAAATATACAATTATTTTACTAAAATTTCCAATACAAATTGTTGCAAAATAGGCAATGTTTGTATAAAAGCTGACGTAATATTTCGTCATAAACAGACTATTATTTTATCAATCAAATCTTTAAATATTTTCTATACGAGTTTGAGTTTAGTTTTCGTTTCTCTGTTTAAAAATTTATTTATCAATTCTTAATCTGTAGATTATACGCAGCTTAGGCTTGGGCTTACAACAAGGCCGCGGTGTTGAAATGGGTCAATAGAAGACCTAAGATATTCAGGCTTTTTAGGTTTATTCAATCAATTCCAGCTGATGTTCGCCTCAAAATGATAAGATTTTGAAATTTTTTTACATTTTTAATCATGTTTTTAGCCTCAGTAATCAATTCATATCTGAATTTGAATGTTTGAAAAATTCGATTTTTTTAGCTTCTGAGACTCGTCTTGGGTCCGGAATGTAGAACAGAGTGGATTTATGACAATTTTTTGTACGGTGGCAAACGAGTGATGATCAAAACACTGGTTTGGTGCCGTTTCAAATCGTTGGCAGAGTTGCCAAATTGAGTTTTATTCGGCCATTTGAAATTCAATCACCTGTTTTTTAACTTTTTGAATTTACCGAATTTTAAAATATTTACCGACGACGTTGTAGAAATTTCGTAAAAATTGAAATTTCAATATTTCCCATTCAGGCTTAAAATTGCAGTTATAGCAGCAGAAGTAATCACACGTAAATCTCGTCTATGATGCATATGGCCAATGAAAGTTCACGGCCGAAACGTTTTTCTGCGGGACTGCAATAGTGTAAACTATAGCTTTACATTATTTTTTGTATAGGATTAGACTTACGTTTAGTTATAAGCTCATTTTTACGCGTATGTTTACGAATATGCATATACTAACGACCCTGTTTTATACACTGTTCACGCATCTTGTAAAATAATGACAGTTGTCTACAGTTCACACCAGGTAAAGTATATGTAAGGTTGAACAAGAAGATATCTCTCTTTGGAAATTTCTGACGAAACGTGTAATCGGTTGCTTTAGCAAATTTTAGAATAAACTTGCTGGATTTAAAAAAAGTCAAAAAACCTTTGCGACTAAATTTTTTAAATGAATTTTGTCCCATTTTGAAATAAAATAATGGCTTTTGACTGTTATCAACTGACCATTTTCAGCGTTCTTGATCGTTTTGTTTTAATTATTTGAAAATTAGGATCAAAACTAATCATTTTAGATAAGAATTTTCGTGTTAAGCGAAACGGTTATCACGTGCTTGACGCAAGACCGGAAGGTAGAAAAAGCATATCCTTATCAGGTTTATAGTCGAAATTTTATCAGTGTTTTGTTTTAACTGGATTGTCTGTCATTAAAGCACTGGCGGAGGGCAAACAGGGGACACCTCGGCCCAGTCTCGCGAATGCGGATCAAAAACAAGATTTTGTATACGGGCCCGTAGGCAAGCGGCAGACGGGGGCCTGCCTACTCCTGGAAAAATTCTGACCCCCGTAGAAAATTTTCAACCTTGCTTATAACTCAATGAAAACCCTTGAATGTGATTGTCAATTTTGCTGCAAAATGTTTTTCAGCTTATTTTTGTGGAAAAAATTAAAATCGACGGAAATTATTCTTCTGTCGAATTTCTACGTTTCACTTTCGTTTCTGCACTGCAATATATTTTCGCAACTTAAAATCTGTAAACTTATAATCAAATACTAATGCCCTATTCACACGTGCAAGTTTTTGCTGCGAGAACTTGCAGCTGCAACTTGAACTCGCAAGTTTTGTCCAAAATCCCGTTCGAAAAAACATGCAGCTGTAAGTAATTCAGTAAAAATCATAGTCAGAAGTTTAGTTCACATGTGTGAACATCAATGCAAGTTCACTGAATTTATTGCAACCTGTTTCTCATTGGCTGATGAAAAAGAGCAAGTTCTGCATACAATTTGCAGCTGCAAGTTCTCGCAGCAAAAACTTGCACGTGTGAATTGGGCTTTACCTAAGCGATTTTGTAACGACTAAAAAGTTATTTTTAGTTGTTTCGGTTTTAATGCCTGTTTTATACTTCCCATTCAATTTTTAATCATAATTCAACATTGTTTAGAGATAAATGCCCATAAACCCTGTTCTGTGCTTATTTTAGCACATCTCAGCAAAAAATGAATAATATTTTTCCACGTTTACAGATTGACAATGAAACGTGTGGGATGACAATCTTACGCCTCCAACACTTTAAAGCTTACATCTAAGCTAATTACGTTTCTAAGTACCTACTATCAATTTGTACTACATTAGCTATGTTATTATGCTATAAATATATCAATAAATAAATAAATATACATATGAATATATATATTTTAATATATATGTATGTATTAAGGTGGTACGACGAGAAGTTTCGGTTTAGCAGATTCCGGCTCCGGTGTCTTGTCTACAGACCTGGTCCGGTATTTTTAGCTTTGTTGCATTTTGCAACCTCCTTTTGGTCAAATTGTATGTTTTACCTGGCACTTGTGTAATTACTCACTGTTGATGGGCCTCATTGTGGTTTTGTCAGTTTTTATTCGATTTAAATAATTTTTTTTTCAGTAAAGAATTTATAAGAGACAATTTGTAAGAGTTCTGGTTCCGGTTCGGGAGTGCAAGTAGCTTCCTGTCCCATCGTGAATGTATAGATCCGATGAAAATCGACCATAGCTTATAGAAACAACGTGATGGTTTTCGATTTCAAAAAAGTTACCTTGCTTTATTAGGCCAGTACAGGCAACTGTGACATGGGATCCGCTTAATTACAACCAATGGACCAATGACCCTGGACCACATTCAATTGAATTAAGTAACGGCGGAACCTGGAAATTTCTGAAAGGGAACCAGTGCGAATTGAAATCTTCAAAAAACTGCTCGCTCGCGGACTGAACGAAAAGCCAAACGCCATTTTAGTACTCAATCTTAATACAAAGTTTTAGTTTTGGTGTCTGTTTCTCGTGCGATTCTTTATGCTAAAATAAAGACTCGAATGTCTGGCCACCATAGTAACATTTGGAGTGTTGAGTGCTTAGCCCACACTTTCGAGTAGAAATTGTCTCGGTATAAAAGTTTCGACCCCCGGATGTAACTCATCAATAATCGTTACTCGACCCTCGCCTTATAGTCCTCATGTTAAGCTGGCTACAGGCCTGGGTGGTTTTCTGGCGTAATGTATAGATTGCCATAAACGTGAACATACACCGAAGTATGAAGTCGTTGCTGTCCACCGCATGATTTAGTGGTAGCATCCTTGAATCGAATCGAGTGCAAAAGAGCCGAGGTTGGATTCCCGACGTGGTCTTTAGCTTTGGACAAACCTTCGAACAGGGATGGTACAATCCTTGCAGCTTCAACAGCTGTTTGAAACTCCAATCCCGACCTTCTGGGATACAAAATCATCAGGAACGTAGCCATGACGTCATTTCACAAGAGGATAAAATTTCATACAAAAATTTTCGTCATCGCAACGATCCAGAAGCGTAAGGGTTGCGTTATACTTGACGTTTGGCTCTGTCCGTCACGGTCGTCACCCGTACGGCGTCGTCCGTTACCATAAGTACGTTATCGTACGTGAGTTATTTGCGTACGATACCGCACGGTGACGGACGGCGCGGCACGGGTAACGGACAGCAACGGATTGCGCTGCACGTCCATAAAGGTATAGCGCAACCCGAATACTGTTTTTTTGGTGGGAGACATAATCCCAGTATCACTTCCATTGTATACACCCCCCGTTAATAATGGTCAAACTGTTAGGTTGGCGTTATACTCTGTCGTGCGGCGCTGTCCGTCGCCATACGTCACCGTCCGTCACCCTACGATATTGTACTCATACGATACCGTACGGCGACTCACGGAACCGGAAGACAATATTTTCAAAAGTATACCGCCTGCCATAATTGGCGTGGGCGGAGTATCATTGGTTGTGGGGCTTTATTCAATGTCACAGATAACAAAAGTGTAATTTTTTTTTAATTAATTTTACAAAATTCGCACGGGTTTCTGGTGCGGTTTTACCACGAACTGCCAATGTCAGCTTCAATACAAAGCATCTGTGATAAAGTTTAATTATTTGATTGACGTTTGTTTTGATAAGATAGTACGAATCTAATATCAGCCAGTCAAATTTTTCTCAATTCATAGAAATTAAGTTTGTCAAAAAATACCGATATTTGACTTAATTTTGTACATTTTTTTCCAGCAGGTTTTGATTCAGGTTTAGGTTTTCACAAAAAACATACATATGCCCAGGCATATAGAATGAGCATTTGCCTAAAGCGTTTACCTACTGTAGTGACCCGAATAAAAGAGGGGGAATAATAAGTGGGGGTGCCATTTTGGGTCCCAATCAATAGCAGTCCAAGTGTCAATTATCCATAATATTATAGCGCATAAATGACCCCAGGACCAAATAAAGTTGAGTTCGAAAGTTTAAAGCTTACTTAAGTTTTGAAATTACATTCTTAAGTATAACCTTGCATTATCGCTCAAGCTTTTGATACAAGACAAATAAACTCGAAACGAATAGTCGTTTGACCTAGGCCAATTTGCGATTGTGTGATTACGCAAAACATCAGTGATGTTATATACCAACGCTGATTGGTTAACGGTATTGTGTCTGTCCAAATAATCAAATCTGATTGGTCCATAAGTTCAAAAGCAGTTCAGCCAAGGCCACACTGCTATTACACAAAATAGCAGAATAGCCTAGGCCATTTACTAACTGGCCTGAATAGCAGATTAGCCTACGACATATATGTAATGTATGTATATATGTATACATAAATTAACAGTTTTGGTATCGACTGAACTTATGAAACCATAATTCCATTTTGGACCGAACCCAAATTACGCTGTTCAGGTTACAACACCGACACTGCAAGCATGTGAGACATGCTTGTCCGTTATGTGCACATGCAATATAGTACAGTGTACTGTATGTATGCTAGCTGGCAGCATACGGTCGGCACATAGTCGACGAAAAATGCAGTTGGAGAGCCGGGCTGCGTGGCGCAGTGGTATAGTGTTCGCTTACGGGTTCGTCAGCTGAGATTTTGATCCCTGCTCTGGGGACCCGCTTTTCCAGCTGCTTAAAGTCCCGATTCCTACATAGATTGTGACAGAAACGACTGATTATACGGGTGAATATTGATAGTCTTGGTATCAGCGGTAAATTTAAATAAAAAAATTCAAAAATGAACCTTGAATTACGAGACAACGCCTGTTTTTTGGCATCAAACAAAAAGCTGAGTGAAACATTGGTCGTTGTATACTGACGACTGTCAAGTCTAGACACAATTTTTATAAAATGCCTTTGCGACGTCGCATTGTTTCTTTGAACACAGGTCAACCAGACAGTTTCGGTTCGGGGCTTTTTTTTGTGAGAATTGTTTCAATACAATTATGATTAATACTCGGTCTCTGTGGCCAATGTAAAGAACAGGGGCGGAACAGTATTATAAGCATATTCCTAAGCCTAAGCGTAAAGCTAAGCGTAAGAATGAGCATGTTTCTAAGCCTAAGCTTAAGCCAAGCAAAAAAATTAGTCAAAAGCTTAAGCTTACTCTATCACAGTCCCACAGAAAAACGTTGCGCCCCTGATCTTTACATGGGTCGTCTCTGTTGTTGCCACTCGGGGGGAAACTGAACAAAAACCCGTTCAATATGACATTATTTGTGGCAATTCGCAGCAATGGATTCACAAATTTATGACGAGGGGACACAACGTTGTATGCAATAGTGAAAAATATGATGGTGACGTCAAACAGAATTTTAGTGTTAAACTTGTAATATCTTAGTGCAAAATTGCGGGTTTGTGTCGCGGGTACGGACCTGGATGGTGTCGTTGTTGGACCCGACCGTGGCATTTGTGTACCCGATTACCTCTGGTTTCATCACGAACACTGGGGGATCGAAGTATTCAGGCTCTTACGCTTGACCCCTCATTAAACTTCAAAACCATAATTTTGGTTTAAGATTTAGTAGCAAAATTGCGTTTGGCGTCTCGCTCGCGAGTACAGTTTTATGATGTCGCGAGCCGCCGTCAGCCGTTTGGGAATTCATTAAACACCCACGTCATTGCCAGGTACAAATTAATTTCTATAAAACGGTTCACCTCAGCTAAAAGTTTGTGACCCTGTATCATTTAGCCAGACATTTTTGACTGATTTCTAAAGGTTAACTTGGTCATTGATTTCATGAAATGCCTTGGGGAATAATCTTCCAGTCTGTCATGATGCCTAAGCCAAGTTAACCGCAATTGTAGCTTAGTTTAGTATTTGTTCGAAAATTTCAAGAGCTGCTGGTGGGAAATGTACACGAGTTGAAATTAATATTGCCAACGTCAATCTGAACTGGTAGAATTATTGTTTGGCTGATTTGTGACCATTTCAAATCCATCAAGAATCCGAACGATACACCGCATACAAAATTGGCTATTTTTCGCTTTTCTTTATTTATGGATCGTCCACGTAATAATGCGAGCATAGTTCTAGAAAAATTTGCCCATCCACCACCCTTAGGACCAGTGTCAAATGCCCATCCACCACCCTTAGGACCAGTGTCAAATGCCCATCCACCACCCTTAGGACCAGTGTCAAATGCCCATCCACCACCCTTAGGACCAGTGTCAAAAAACAATGCTCGCGTACTATTACGTCGCTGACCTATTATGTTTTAGAGTTTATGGTTTTGACTAATCATAATTAAAATTTCATAACAATTATAGACATTTTTCGTAAATATTCGTGTCGCAGCCGTCCAAACTCATGGCTCCTGTGTTAGGATGTAACACATTGCTGCAGTTAATCTTATTAGTACCAGCTATTTATTGCGCTAGCTTATCAAATTACATGAAGGTAAGTGAATAAACGTCTATTTTCGCTGTTAACCGATCTTTTTTTGCTAAAAATTGCAATCATTTCATCTTCAAACGATGAATTAGCGATTACTGTATTTTGTAAGCATGTGAGACATGCTTGTCCTGGTGCATATGCAATAAATACAATGTACATTGTGGTGTACGGTCGATACATATAGTCGACGAAAAACGCAGTTGGAGAGGCTGGCAACGTGGCACAGTGGTAGAGTGCTCGCTTGAGGTTCTATAGGCTGAGAGTTCGATCCCCGCTCTAGCCCGCTTTTCCAGCTGCTTAGTTCAAAGGTATGATGTCCCTCAGTTCCTACTTAGACTGACATATTTATCAGTTTGAATCTACGACAATTCGTCCATCAACTCTGATTCGCCTGTGGTTTTGTTGGGCCAAAGGTAACGCGTGTTTATGTCTTTCATACTACAGATACACGTTTCCACCCGGTAAAACAGTCCCGTAGCCAGGTCACCTTGCTAGGTGGGGGCTAAAAATATTTCAGGAGACGCATTCAAGGGATTTCAACGAGTTACAAGCAAGGTTGAAAACTTTGTAGGGGTCCAAAAATTTTCAAGGGGGTCTGAGCCCCTATGCCCCCCCCCCCCCCGCTTGGCTACCGGCCCGGGTGTAGATTGTGGAAAAATTTTGCCATTTCTAAACCGGTCATAAACGCCAAAAGTTCGTTTACCTCGTAAGCTTAATTTTATCTCAAAATGCATGAAAATAGGAAATGACACAATTTACCAGAGCATAAAAAGACAATTTTCAGGCCGTTTTCAGCCACTGTTTCTTTTGGTGTTAGAATTTGTAGAAAAAACTGCTATTTTAAGTAAGTCTTAGGCCGTTTTATTACTGTTGTCTATTGATGTTGTATTTTAGAAAGTAGTCAAAGAATTGCCGTTCAGCACGTCAGAAGAACTTATATACAGTAAGTTTCATTGTTTATCATATCGCGTCACGCGACATTTTGTTGATACTCCCATGTTGTGAACTTACTGTTAGTGCGTTTTTATTCGCCAAATCGCGTCACGCGACATTTTGTTGATACTCCCATGTTGTGAACTTACTGTTAGTGCGTTTTTTATTCGCCAAATCGCGTCACGCGAAATTTTGTTGATACTCCCATGTTGTGAACTTACTGTTAGTGCGTTTTTATTCGCCAAATCGCGTCACGCGACATTTTGTTGATACTCCCATGTTGTGAACTTACTGTTAGTGCGTTTTTTATTCGCCAAATCGCGTCACGCGACATTTTGTTGATACTCCCATGTTGTGAACTTACTGATAGTGCGTTTTTTATTCGCCAAATCACGTCACGCGACATTTTGTTGATACTCCCATGTTGTGAACTTACTGATAGTGCGTTTTTTATTCGCCAAATCACGTCACGCGACATTTTGTTGATACTCCCATGTTGTGAACTTACTGTTAGTGCGTTTTTTATTCGCCATATCGCGTCACGCGACATTTTGCCTATGGTAATGTAAATAAACTTACTGCGATGCGTTCGGATTTTGCGCTAAACTGTGCAACGGGATATTGCTTTTCTGGTACCGTCCATGATGCCGTATGGCCCCGGCGGGTCATCTCTAGTATATATTGTTTTATGTTCGCCGGTATAAAGTAATTGAAATGTATATAATCATACGTAAATCTACAGTTGAATTTGTCCGAACTTCATAGCAAAATCCTGGCTAAACTCGTAAGGATACTGAATGGAGAGACGTTTGATTAAATATTTTTGCTGATTAAATTATCGTTTGAAGGCCACCGATCATACGGTGATGCATATTGCGGCTGAGTTTTGAATTCGCATTTCAAGATGAAAATAAAACAAACGGATACAATGCCAAATCAGGCGTTTCTAACGAACAACGTTGCAGAATATTGCAACTAAAACAAAGCAGCGTTGCTGTATTTTGCAATTAACCATTTCTCACATGAATATTTTCTATTTCCACTGAGACCTACTTTTATGCTAGGATTTGAACTCGGGTGACTGGAGTGGGAGGCGTATACCATCACCACTCAGCTATAGGAGCTTGACGCTCGAGCCCGAGGGGGCTCTCATGTCTTGTGGTGATTTAGTACTATTTATACGAGTTGCAATTGTTAAACACGGTGCGATATATACTATTTAACGTATATACACTGCGCTGAGTTGCCTGTAGGCAACTCAATGTGAGAAGGGGA
Source organism: Enoplolaimus lenunculus (assembly GCA_030248215.1). Classification (NCBI taxonomy): domain Eukaryota; kingdom Metazoa; phylum Nematoda; class Enoplea; order Enoplida; family Thoracostomopsidae; genus Enoplolaimus; species Enoplolaimus lenunculus. Next base: position 117,976 of record JASANG010003291.1, read on the forward strand.
TAAAACCAGTTGTAATTGCATGATATTGCAATCACTCTGATTAGTTGTACAATTAACTTGTTTAAAGCAATGTGTATATTTATTGTTTCAGCGGAACTTGCGGGCAAACCAAAACTATCGATTTTATCAGGACCAGATAGTGTTAGCATAGAAATGGGTTCATCGCTAAAACTGACATGTGACGCAAAAGGCGCCCCGCCACCTAAAATCCATTGGCTCAAAGATGGCGTTCGGCTGTATCCGAATGATGGACTGCCCGCTGCACAAAATCCTGTCGCGAACGACGTGGAGGGGGTCACCAATTTTGGACACAAAACACACCAGGAAGCAGGTAAAGCATATTGAAGTCTAAGCTGCGGTCTGTAACTGTCGTTTTAAGCATAAGGCCTACCCTGGTTAAAATTGGTTATAACGGTATTTTAACTGTTGTTAGTGATGTCATTTATTACCAAGAGTGGATGATGCATAGTTCAACAAGAATATGCAACTGGATGCATTCTGTGTAGAAACGAATATACCCAGCGCGAGTTGCGTTTGCGCGCCCTCCCCCCTTTATTTAGAGGGGGAACAACCGGTGCAAACCATAGTACTTTATGTAGGCGGCGTCAAACATGATCCCTTTATAGTTTAATTTATGGTTATTGCATGTGACAGCGACCCCCTCTAAACAAAAAGGGATCGGCCAAAAACGCAACTCCCTCTGGTGCATTTTGTACCATGCGGACCCCAAAAAGTTGCACATTGTTGTATTATGCACTCTTGTTATTATGATTTCCAAAATATACCAATTCAACTATAATACCATGAAATAAAACTTATTAATTATAATTATTGTTACGCTTAAACATGACATTTTATTATTGATTTCAGGAACAATGAGTGAACTGTTCATTGCATGCGTTACACTGGATGATATCGGCAAATACACCTGTGTTGCTGAGAACGGAATCAAGAAAGTTGCCGCAACTGCTCGTGTTATTGTTTCGCCATCACTGCAATCTGCAGTCCGAGGTAAACTAATTGCAATTGCACAATTTTAAGCTTTTGTTTTTGTTTTGAAGTTTCTTCGTTGACCGCAGCCAACAATGATGTATACAAGTGAACTGATACAGGATATATATGACATAATCTAAGCTGTAATAATCCAAAACGGAATTACAATTTGGACTTAGTCCAAGGTCGAATTGTGAATTACAATTTGGAGTTAGTCCAGTGTCGAATTGTGAATTACAATTTGGACTTAGTCCAAGGTCGAATTGTGAATTACAATTTGGACTTAGTCCAAGGTCGAATTGTGAATTACAATTTGGACTTAGTCCAGGGTCGAATTGTGAATTACAATTTGGACTTAGTCCAAGGTCGAATTGTGAATTACAATTTGGACTTAGTCCAGGGTCGAATTGTGAATTACAATTTGGACTTAGTCCAAGGTCGAATTGTGAGTTGCAATTTGGACTTAGTCCAAGGTCGAATTGTGAATTACAATTTGGACTTAGTCCAGGGTCGAATTGTGAATTACAATTTGGACTTAGTCCAAGGTCGAATTGTGAATTACAATTTGGACTTAGTCCAGGGTCGAATTGTGAATTCCAATTTGGACTTAGTCCAGGGTCGAATTGTGAATTACAATTTGGACTTAGTCCAGGGTCGAATTGTGAATTACAATTTGGACTTAGTCCAGGGTCGAATTGTGAATTACAATTTGGACTTAGTCCAGGGTCGAATTGTGTGTTTTTGGTTCAATCTGTATAACCAAATTATGATTTTAGAAAGCGAGACGACTCTGGTGAAACCTAACGATCAATCAGACAGTAATCGTTGCGAAATAGCCACTGCTGCGCCACATATCGAACAGTACACTGATTTTCGGCTTGAACGCACGGGTGTCAACGTTCAGCTTACTTGTCGCGCAAGTGGAACCCCAAAGCCGACAATTGAATGGTTCAATTTTGATGGGACTCCGTTGAGAAATGGGGACCGATTTCAGGTGAGGCCATATTGTAATTGGGCGGACCAGTGGCGTATTACATGGGAGCCACTCAAGGGTGTCCCTATGGAGAGACATTGGAGGACTGTGCCTTCGTCAAGTTGAGCTGGTGTCCCCAAATAGGCAAAAAGTATACAATCTTGAATTGCAATTGTATAAGCCCCAAAATTATTGTGTGCGCCATCAAAGATCATTTTGTGCGGACGCGCTTAGAGCCAATTCGGCCCAGGCTCGTGCTTAGAGCCAATCAGGCCCAGGCTCGTGCTTAGAGCCAATCAGGCCCAGGCTCGTGCTTAGAGCCAATCAGGCCCAGGCTCGTGCTTAGATCCAATCAGGCCCAGGCTTGTGCTTAAAGCCAATCAGGCCTAGGCTCGTGCTTAGAGCCAATCAGGCCTAGGCTCGTGCTTAGAGCTAATCAGGCCTAGGCTCGTGCTTAGAGCCAATCAGACCCAGGCTTGTGCTTAGAGCCAATCAGGCCCAGTCTCGTGCTTAGAGCCAATCAGGCCCAGTCTCGTGCTTAGAGCCAATCAGGCCCAGGCTCGTGCTTAGAGCCAATCAGGCCCAGGTTCGTGCTTAGAGCCAATCAGGCCTAGGCTCGTCAACAATAATCAAACCAAAAATTTTGTAATATGATTTAGCACTAAAATTGCGTTTTTGGCTTTCATCTTCCTTCAGTTGAACACTTGTTTCACATAGATATCACACGGCCTCCAAACTAGAACTTTCTTCAATACTGGAATTTATATACTGTAGTGACCCGAATAAGAGGGGGTCTTCATTTTCAGTCCCAGTCAATAGGAGTCCGTATCCCTTATAAGAGTCCGTAAACGAATGGAGTCCCTAAACATTGATTAGAGTCTATAAATGTTCATTAACCTTAATTGTAGCGCATAAACGACACCAGGACCAAATAATTTGAGTTCGAAACTTTAAAGCGTACATAAATTTTGAAAGTACATTCCTAAGTATAACCTTGAATTATCGCTCAAGCTATTGAAGCTATTGACATAAGACAAATTAACGTTTAATTCAACGGATAGTTGCAGTACCAGATATATATCAGCAACGAAGGGTGGCGCAGTGTGGATTAAAAATAAATAACAGTCCGTAACCGAAGGACAGGGGTGTACCCTCTCGAGATGCCAAATCGATATCATTCCCCTCTCTTATTCGGGTCACTACAGTATTTTAATTCGTTAAAAATATTATTTGGTAAAGTGAAAATGGGAGTATGATTAATGGGAGTAGATTAATGGGAGTAGATAATGGGAGTAGATAATGGGAGAGATATGGGAGAGATATGGGAGAGAAATGGGAAGAGAGAGAGTAGAAAAGGGAGAGAAGGGAGAGAAGGGAGAGAAGGGAGAGAAGGGAGAGAGAAAGGAAGAAGGGAGAGAGTGGAAGGAGATAGTGAAGGGGGGAGAAGAAGAAAGAAGGAGAAGAGGGAGGAGGGGGAAGAGGGGGAGAGAGGGGGAAGGAGAGAGAGGGAAAAAGGAGGAAAAAAAGAGGAAAGGGGAAGGAAAGAGGAAAGGGAGGGGGGGGGAAGGGGGGGTGGGTGAGGGGGGGGAGAAAAAAAAAAGGGGGGGGAAAAGAAGGGAGGTCAAAAGGGGGGAGGGGGAGAGGGGGATGTAAAGGAGGATGGAGAGGAAAGAAAAGAAAGAAAAAGGGAGGAGAAGAGAAGGAGAGATGGGGGGTGGAGGCAGGGGGGGGGGGGGAGGAGGGGGAGGGGGGGGGGGGGAGGGATAGAAGGGAAGAAGGGGGAGGGAAAAAAGAAGAGAAAGAGGGAAAGGCGGGAGGGGGGAAGGGGGGGGGAGGGGGGGGGCGGGAGAGGGGGGGGGGGGGGGGGGGTCAAACTTACTGTATATAGTTCTTCTGTACTGCTGAACGGCAATTCTTTGACTACTTTCTAAAATACAACATCAATAGACAACAGTAATAAAACGGCCTAAGGTTCCTTAAAATAGCAGTTTTTTCTACAAATTCTAACACCAAAAGAAACAGTGGCTGAAAACGGCCTGAAAATTGTCTTTTTTATGCTCTGGTAAATTGTGTCATTTCCTATTTTCATGCATTTTGAGATAAAATTAAGCTTACGAGGTAAACGAACTTTTGGCGTTTTATGACCGGTTTAGAAATGGCAAAATTTTTCCACAATCTAGACCCGGGCCGGTAGCCAAGCGGGGGGGGGGGGGGGCATAGGGGCTCAGACCCCCTTACAAATTTTTGGACCCCTACAAATTTTTCAACCTTGCTTGTAACTCGTTGAAATCCCTTGCTAATGCGTCTCCTGAAATAATTTTTGCCCCCACCTAGCAAGGTGACCTGGCTACGGGACTGTTTTACCGGGTGGAAACGTGTATCTGTAGTATGAAAAGCATAAACACGCGTTACCTTTGGCCCAACAAAACCACAGGCGAATCAGAGTTGATGGACGAATTGTCGTAGATTCAAACTGATAAATATGTCAGCCTAAGTAGAAACTGAGGGGACATCATACCTTTGAACTAAGCAGCTGGAAAAGCGGGCTAGAGCGGGGATCGAACTCTCAGCCTATAGAACCTCAAGCGAGCACTCTACCACTGTGCCACGTTGCCAGCCTTCTCCAACTGCGTTTTTCGTGCGATTATATGCATAGACCGTACACCACAATGTACATTGTATTTATTGCATATGCACCAGGACAAGCATGTCTGGTATGCTTACAAAATACAGTAATCGCTAATTCATCGTTTGAAGATGAAATGATTGCGATTTTTAGCAAAAAAAGATCGGTTAAGAGCGAAAATAGACGTTTATTCACTTACCTTCATGAAATTTGATAAGCTAGCGCAATAAATAGCTGGTACTAATAAGATTAACTGCAGCAATGTGTTACATCCTAACACAGGAGCCATGAGTTTGGACGGCTGCGACACGAATATTTACGAAAAATGTCTATAATTGTTATGAAATTTTAATTATCGATTAGTCAAAACAGTAAACTCTAAAACATAATAGGTCAGCGACGTAATAGTACGCGAGCATTGTTTTTTGAAACATGGTCCTAAGGGTGGTGGATGGGCATTTGACACTGGTCCTAAGGGTGGTGGATGGGCATTTGACACTGGTCCTGAAGGGTGGTGGATGGGCATTCTGACTACTGGTCCTAGAGGGTGGTGGATGGGCAAATTTTTCTAGAACTATGCTCGCATTATTACGTGGACGATCGATAAATAAAGAAAAGCGAAAAATAGCCAATTTTGTATGCGGTGTATCGTTCGGATTCTTGATGGATTTGAAATGGTCACAAATCAGCCAAACAATAATTCTACCAGTTCAGATTGACGTTGGCAATATTAAATTCAACTCGTGTACATTTCCCACCAGCAGCTCTTGAAATTTTCGAACAAATACTAAACTAAGCTACAATTGCGGTTAACTTGGCTTAGGCATCATGCAGACCTGGAAAATTATCCGCCAAGCATTTCATGAAATCAATGACCAAGTTAACCTTTTAGAAATCAGTCAAAAATGTCTGGCTAAATGATACAGGGTCACAAACTTTTAGCTGAGGTGAACCGTTTTATAGAAATTAATTTTTACCTGGCAATGACATGCCGTGTTTGATGAATTCCCAAACGGCTGACGGCGGCTCGCGACATCATAAAACTGTACTCGCGAGCGAGACGCCAAACGCAATTTTGCTACTAAATCTTAAACCAAAATTATGGTTTTGAAGTTTAATGAGGGGTCAAGCGTAAGAGCCATGAATACTTCGATCCCCCAGTGTTCGTGATGAAACCAGAGGTAATCGGGTACACAAATGCCACGGTCGGGTCCAAAGACGACACCATCCAGGTCCGTACCCGCCACACAAACCCGCAATTTTGCACTAAGATATTTCAAATTTAACACTAAAATTCTGTTTGACGTCACCATCATATTTTTCACTATTGCATACAACGTTGCGTCCCCTCGTCATAAATTTGTGAATCCATTGCTGCGAATTGCGGATAAATCTAATTTGAACAACTAACCCCTGTGTGA